>BQNB010188291.1:0-11963 GCA_026074375.1 Tanacetum coccineum | reverse complement strand
TTTTCTTTACCCCGACAATATAGTTGAATTCATTGTTGCCATGATGCAAAGTCAGTCCTATCAAGAATAGGTGGTCAGGTATCAGAACTGGCACATTGGATGTCTTTTGAAAGATTAGCCATCTTAATTGATTGTGAAATGATTAAGTTGATCAAACAATGATTAGTGATTGTATGTTAAAAGTGGTGATTGATTGTTTAAAATGGTGAATTGTTGTACAGGTTTGTTAGGTAAGTCCACAACTCGCTGCAATGTAACTCGCTGGAAGAGAGTGGATAACTTTCTGGCAAGAAACAAATTGGACAGAATTCCTGTTCATAAGTCGCTAGAAAAAGTCTTCAAATAGCCTGTAACTCGCTAGTAGTAACTCGCTGGAAGAGAGTGGATAACTCGCTGGCAAGAAACAAATTGGACAGAGTTCCTGTTCGCAAGTCGCTAGAAAATTGTCTTTAATTATCCTGTAACTCGCTAGATCCAAGTCGCTACCAGCAAAGAAAGGTTAACTCGCTGTCTAACTCGCTACCTGCACAAGACGACAACTCGCTGACACAGTACTTTCTGACACACAGTGTACTATGCTGACAACTCGCCAGTACAGTAACCTAACTCGCTAAGAAGATCTTCGAACAGTAACCTAACTCGCTAGAATGAAAATTTTGGTTTTTCACCTAAAAACACCTAAAAATCACCCTTTTGAACGTTTTTGCCTGGTTTCTTTTGCACAACTTGGTACTAGAAGGATGTAGCAACTATAAAACATAAACTTTAACATCACAAACGTCAAGATCAAAGAAAACCAAGAACAAGACTATAAACCTTCAAAAACCAAACTTTTAATCTAAACTAACCAAGAAAATGCACACACAATCTAGCTAATCATCCCATGTGCTCTGATACCAATTGTAGGATATTGGAAATCATAACACAATCGAATGACTAGTGGATTAGCCAAGTTCTAGAGAGAGAAAGTGAGAGAGAACTTTCTAGTGAGAGAAAATAAACTTGTATTATGTAAATGACTAACCCACCTCTTCCATGGCATGGAAGAGGCTTATATGGTTACAATAAAACCAGCCATAAGGCCTAGGTAGTGGGCTTACACATTGGGTTTAATACCCGGCCCATTACCGAATGTTATACATTAACTACTTAACTACGAGCAACAATAAAAGGTAAAATACATGGGGTGACCGAGTCTTTTTTTAATATCTAACACAATCGATATAAAGACAAATCAAAACATTATATTATCATAAACATGGCTAATACCTAAAGGTATTAGCCGATAGTCATTGTAACAATACAGGAAATCATAGATGAACGATTAAACATAATGCTAACCAAACGCGTATAGTAGAGTGTAGAGATTACAAGAGTTTTCCCATTGATCGAACCACTTTTTAGGACCTTCTTGGCTTCATTGATCTTCTGGAAATCGGACTTGGTGGTAAAAAACATATCTAAAATCGTATATAGGTTTTGGTATTTATAGACTCTGGAAATTGGTCGATACGACATACTGGAACTCAATACGGCGTATCGGGGTTGCTTGGCGTGGGCTCCAAGAATAAAATATTCTAGAATTTTCTTAAGCTGGTATGGATACGGCGTATCGGACCTCCTGGATATGACGTATCGGACCTCCTTGATACGACGTATCGGACTTATTGGGTACGGCGTATTGAGCTCCTCCGGTACGGTGTATTGGGGTCCTTGGGTATGGCGTATTGGCTCTTTGGGTACGGAGAATTGACTGAAAATGTGCTTCTCGTGGTTTTTGACCAAAGTATCATATACGACGTATCTGTTGACGTGGATACGGCGTATTCTTCAAAGTCAAGCAATGGTCTTTTGATTCGTCAAAGTCTTGGATACGTCGTATAGGTCTAGAATAATACGGCGTATTTGCTGTAAGATCAGTAGACTTTCTCGAACTCTTCATTTATGCTCCAAAATGCGTGCCTTTTAGCTAATCTTCACCAAGTACTCCATAATTACTGCAATTCTCAAATACAAACGATTAAGTAACAATTCCTTGGAATAATCATACAAAATGGGTTATTTACATGAGATAAATGATGCTATAAAATAGACGTTATTTGATGTCATCAAATATCCCCCCACTTGAATCCTACTTGTCCTCAAGTAGCCTTTAGAAGTTTATAAAAATGTATCCCTAAGGATATTTTCCGTTAAAGCATTTATTCGATCTATTACAAGTACACAACCAAACACCTCACAAAATAGGAAGATGAAAACACTCAAATAACTCAACTAATCTATGTGGTAACATGTAACTAAAATAGCTCAATTGCCCTCGGTCCGTGACGAAGTATTCCCCCCCCCCCCCCCCTATCATAAGCTTGGCAAGGATACACATCTCCATCGCTAAAGCTAAGGAGTAACAAGTTTATAAAGGTAAATATGGGTTTATATGATAAGGCTTAGGGTTGATCATTCTACAATCTTTCACCAGAAGTACCACTCCAACAAGGCAGCTGAAGCACACATACATGGCCGTAACGACGGAATAGACATGTGTGTTCGATCACATCCTTATTCGAATTTAACCAACAGTTAGGATGAAGAATGATATAGGGTAGGAACCTTATAACTTTCACCAAAAACAAAACCCAACGATGCAGCTGAGACATGCCATACATGAGCCGTAATTAGACGTGAAATAGACCATTCACGCTCGTACAAACCCACATTCATGAATAACCAGCAGCTAGTCATTAGGAAAGAGAAGTAAATTGTTGTTAAATAAAAATTACGAAACAAATAGGTTAAGTCTAAAATACAAGTTGCTAGACACTTTTTCCTGACCGTTACCATGATAGTCTTGATCATAGATAAAAAACAACAACCTAAGTTGGCGTTCCCGTAACGGTCAACTTCCCAATCATCCCATACTTTACATACTTTATAAGGCAAGTGGCGATATCTTCCACTTTATACAATACTCTACATCGTCGATTTGTATCAACGAATAATCGATCCTTCGTGTAATTCCTTCGGTAGTTGCGAAACGATTATCTTCAAACTTTCTTTCTTTTTTTGTTGCGATTTTTCTAATTTTTTGATTTTTTTTCTAAACACTATACTACAAAACTCGGTGTAGTTTCACCATCTTCACGATCATAATAATTTCGGATAATTCCTTCGATAATTCCTTCATTCTTCGGACGTACCAATAATTGCGATGGTAGTAAAAATACATGAGTTTTGACTATAATATACATTCCCATTTGCGATGTGCAAATTTCTTCCAACCGTACCAAAATAAACACAAGACTCGGGAAATACAAACTTTACACTTTAAGCAACTAGCAACTATAAAATAAACTTAATCTAACAGGGTAGGCTAAGGTGTAAAGGTGTAACGAAACAAATAATTGGTGTAGTTCCTAAAGAATTGGCTCTACAGGTTGTTCTAGGGGTATCTTACTCTTAAAATAAGAGTAAACAAAGTGTTTATACAAGGGTTAACTAACCAGTGTAGTTAGTTAATAAGCAACATGTAAAGGCGATTTGGGTGTAATCCTAAAATTTACCAATTTAAACAAGTTACTCCATCTAAATACATAGTACTCATTATTGCGGTCTCGAATAGATATACTAAGCCAAGTTCTAGAGTCTACAACATCACCGACACACTCATATTTTGTGGAATTTGGGTAAACATTTGGAAACAGATAGGTTAAATCCTTACAATATCTAACAAGGGTTATTGTGTGTGGGTTATGTCACACCCCCAAACGGGGCCTGGACGGAATACGTGTCCGGGGACATGAAGTCATAATATCTATCACACAAAGTACAAAGAACGACCACTAATGGACATTTTGAAAATCATAACTCGTTGTATTTATTAAAAATGGATAAGTCTTACAAGATTTGAAATGAAATTTAAAACGTTGCGGAAGCATAATTAAGTTTTCAAAAGACAACGAGTATGAATGATAAATAAGTCTTGAAAGATGATATCATATTGCACGTAGACTCCACATAGCACGTCGGAGAAGTCCAAAGCTAAGCACCTGAAAAACATGCTTAAAACGGTCAACATAAAGTTGGTGAATTCATAGGTTTGAATTGATGTAAAGTTGGACCACAAGATTTATTTCTAAATATAGACATAATTAAGCCCAAGTCTTTATGTTATATGCAGGAAACTAAACAAATTAAATACGAGTCAGACTGGCGAATACACCGTATCATATGCATGAATACGCCGTATTGCCATAACTGACAATAATGTTTTTAAAGTGCATAAAAAGTAAAGATTGATAACGTCCAGACAATCAATACACCGTATGGTATGGAGCGGATACGCCGTATTGATGTCTGTGAAGATAGACTCAATAAAATTAAATAACATTCTGGGTTGTCTCCCGAGAAGCACTTTTGTTTATAGCGAATCATTACATTAGACTTTTTCTTCAGCTTCCACACACTTGGAATCACTCTTTTTTCTCTATTCTGCTCTTGATTTGTATAGCGTGTTTGGTTCAGTAACATACTCACGAACTATGGTGCTGAACTTACTGCCAGTCTTTGTTCTATCATTTACAAACAAATCAAAACATCATATCATAATATACATACAAAAATATGAGAACATGTTTCAAAGTTAGATACATCATGACATGAATAAATGTACAAAAGATAGAAACAAAGGATAGGTGGATCATAGGTCTGGCTGCTATTCGTCCTGCTGGGCTATGGAGGTGATGGCACCGTCAGTCCTCTGCCTGGTGCGTCTCTGGAATGCTACAGGTGAGCTCCCCTAGAAGGTCCCATCGAATGCCTAATATGTCTGCCCGCTAGCCTCCATGAGCTGTGTCATACATGAAATCATCCATGTGGAGAATCTCCTCTGATCGGTCATTGATCTCTCCGTAAGTCCCCGTAAAGTCCTGACATCCTATTGCAATCCCTGCACCTCCTCCTCAAGTCTCCCTAATCTCTAAGGCATAATCCTACTCGCAGCAGGAGGTGGTGGGTGGTGGCATGCAGAGGTTCCTGTTAAGGGTGCCCGAAAAAGGCTTGGCCTCCCCCTTCAACATACGGAGGCTCCTCAACGGCCTTAGGTGGGCACCATGCCGCTGCTTCAGGTGCCTCTCTGTCATCAAGGCGACCCCTAAGCCCATGTGATCAATCTCCATATAGATTTGTAACCTCACTAATTCAGCCATATCGATAACTAGAAGCTCTCTTATAATCACAGTCAATCCCTGAAGTCTCTCCTCGATTAAGAGTCTAAAATGCTCGGCTAATCGAGCAATAAACTGACCTCTAGAGATAAGAGCCCCGCTCTTCCTCCCAGCAGCAAACCTCCTCAAATATCGGGCCAACAAGTAAGGGATGTTGACCGATCCAACATCCAGCCCTCTCAAATAAAACAAGTCAGTCACGGTCACCTTTTAGGTTTGTCCTGACTCTCCTAGCAATACTATGTGCCATCATCCTATGGCAAAACCTCAGCACTGGATCTCTAATCAAAGTGTAGGAAGGGGGAGGTCCTAAGAAATCTCCATCAGTAGAAATACTCCAATAATCACGCAGATCCCCTTTCCCAGGGACCATCCTCTCACTCTCGCTCTAGTATCTAGCAAAACCAGGGGACTCTATCTCATCCCCCATATGTAATACCAAAGCTATAATGATCGTGACTCAACTCATACGTCTTGGATCCACCTAAACATTGGAAACTATAATAGTCCAGGGGACCATCCAAGTCAATCAATGCCTCTCCGAATCATGAAAATATGCCTAGATTATGTGCTTAATAACTTTTTTTTCATGGTTTTAACACTTGGATGGCATTTGGAGGAAATATACGTGACTTGGGCTCATTTAGAGAAGAAACGGATAAGACTACAGACCTACACCAAATCTCTTGAAGAATTGTGCTTACAAAGTGTGGAGACGGCGTCGCAATAATAAAGTGAAGCCGTCATGATCTTTCTAGTGACGGCGTCATGGATTTGATGACGGTGTTAGAACGTAACCGACTAAAATCAGATCTAAAAGATTATACTTGGAGGCGGTGTCGCGACTACTACTTGACGCTGTCGCGACGTTTTTCCTATAAATACAAAACAAAATTTAGGGTTTTAGGGTGTAACTTTGTATAATGATGTGTCGTTTTGTGGTTGTAATTGATGTTTCAATATATTTATATTTTTCTGACTTTACCAAAAACAACACTTTAACGGGCAGTGTACCCGGTCAAATAGGAGTTTCGTGGTAAGTAGGGTGTCGATCACTGAGAGCGAGAAACAATCTTTCAATTTATTATTATTTTGGTTTACTAGACTAAGTTAATTCTATTTTATGTTAAACCTATGCTAAACCTATGTTAATCCTAAATCTAATAGATAAGGGGGATTTTTCAGCTAGAGAGACTAGCACGGGTTTTGTGGTGACTAAAATCAATTTAAGACACAATAACAGACGCAAGCAAATTAACAGAAGATAAAAGAGCGGTCTAGCCAAATATAAGAAAACTGTATCAGCCATGATTAATCCAATTAGAATGTTGGTTTGTTTATTTAGTGCAATGATTACTTATCTCGAGGCGGAATATCATTCTTCAGACTTAGGCGTTACTTCTTCCTAAGACCTAGATACGAAGAAGGAATTCTGTCACAATTAAAGCATCCGCATTAAAGCATTCCTTTTTGCTGGATTATAATTTTATCTTATGGTTTAAAGCAATGGTGATCTTGTTAAACCCTAGCTTATAGAGACTTTACCCACTTACTACTTAATGGCAATTTATACACTAGTAGTCCACTAACGAAGTCTTTACCGATTAATTAAGAACATACTCGTTCATCCCAAGGGTCACTAGCCGGTCCAACTAAGCTAACTAATCTAAAGGCAAAGATAGGTCGTTATTTGTGATCATATTGGCCTAGATGTATAAATTACTATAGGAGAAGCCATTCCCGACATCTAGATTGACTTGGTCTATATACTACTATCTAGTTGATTGATAGGGTACGGCATACAAAAGCACGTAAAACAAGTATGTTATATATATAAACAAGGCATTCAACGATAAATTAGCAATCGATATAAACCAAACCAAAATTTCTTATCTTCATAATAATGGCTAATACCCAAAAGTATTAGCCTTCAAACGTCATAATCAATATAAGAGTAATAATTTAGCCAAGGTAAACTAACCGAGTTAAACGAATGATACCAAAAACTTAACGATTACAAGAGTAGGAGATTACAAGGTGTTTCGTATGGAATTAATTAGGTTTCTCGACCTCTTCTGCTCTTCTAGAGAAAATCGACTTTTATGGTTAAGGTATCGAAAATATGATTTAGCACACTAAAAACCCATTTTTAGGTTTTCTATTTATAAGGTCTGGAATTTGGTCGATACGACGTATGGACTGAGGTCAATACGGCGTATCGGGGGTTTCTTTGAGTAGGGACCGCGTTTGATATCTTTCAGAATATTTTATTAATATATCTTGAATACGGTGTATAGACTTCTCTGGATACGGTGTATAGAATCTTGTTCTTTCGTGGTCTTTAGTGAAATGCAGGTACAGATACACCGTATTTTCCTTGATGGATATGGCGTACTAGATGTCAGAACCAGTTTCTTCATATTTCTTTGTTTAAGCTCCCGGAGACTACGTTGCCTTTTAGCTATTCTTTACAAGTACTCATATAATTACTGCAAATTCTCAAATATAAACGAATTAAGTAACAATTCTTTGCATAATTATACAAAATGGGTTATTTACATAAGATAAATGATGCTATAAAAGTGACGTTATTTGATGTCATCAAATATCCCCCACTTGAATCCTACTTGTCCTCAAGTAACCTTTAGAAGTTTACAAAATGTATCCCTAAGGATTTTTTCCGTTTAAGCAGCCATTTGATCTATTACAAGTACACAACCAAACACCTCACGAAATAGGAAGATGAAAAACACCTCAAAACCGCTTAATAATTATGTGGTAACATGTAATAATCTTTACTCTATTACTCCGGTCGTGAGAGTGTGTTTATCATAAGCTTGGCAAGGATACACATCTCCACCGCTAGAGCTAAGGAGTAACAAGTTTATAAAGGTAAAATAGGTTTTTATTATAAGTCTTAGGGTTGATCATTCTACAATCTTTCACCAAAAGTACCACACCAATAAGGTAGCTGAATCACACATACATGGCTGTAACGACGAAATAGACGTGTGTGTTCGATCATATCCTCATTCGAGTTTAACCAATGGTTAGGATGAAGAATAATATAGGGTAGGGATCTTCTAACTTTAACCAAAAGTAATAAACCAACAAGGCAGCTGAATCACGCATACTTGGCCGTAACGATAGAATAGACATGCATAACTCGATCACATCCTTATTCGCAGTAACTAAAACCCAAGGTTAATGACTAGGAAAGGGAAATAAATTGTTGTTAAATAAAAGTTACAAAGCAAATAGATTAAGTCCAAAACTCATAAGGCTCAAGTCAATAGATAACGTGTTTAGTCTCCGTGAGAAATGAAACAGAAATCTTTTGAGAGATTATGAGTGGCTAGGGAGGGTTGTACATTCCATCACTGGGTTTATGATGTCAGTCTTCAATGTCAGCAATCATCATTGTGATTCTGACAGCAGATGTATTAACTTCCACCTAAGTGTATAGAGGGCTTCTTTCTTTACACCCTTTATCCTTACATTTCTTTTTCATTATTCAACCCCTTCAGTGCTTACCGAGACTTCATGACTAGAGCCTTGTTGGGTTTGTTCCAGTTCTAGCTCCATCTCAGTCGGCACTATTCCCTTATTCTCACATTTACTCTTTTTTATGTCATACCTAAGGACTTCTACACTAACTAGTGGATTGTCCCTAGGTAGATCCCTCCGGTTTTGGCTGGATCATGGAACTAATACCTAACCTTACCAACTTTTTATCTCCAAGAAAATTAAATACATAGTCGGTCTTTTTGATACAGTTGTGACAACCATGACTTGAGCAGGTTAGTCAAACCGTTAGTGTTGACTTATGTGTCTGTTTCAAAGTTTGGTTTATGTGGTTCTATGTGTTTTTATGTGTTTATGAGTTATTGGTAACCAATTTATTGAGTGTGATCGTCTCAATAAGATTAGAATGATGGGGAAATTTGTTGAGTTCATTTCGTTCATTTTTTATGACAAAGAAATGATTGTTGATAATTGAGCGTTTGCAATTTAATTGTGTAAGTAAATATATACGTATACGTATTTTGTGTTAGTTATCTAAGATATGTTTAGCGTTTAAGTGTTAGATAAAGAAAATGTAAAATTTCTATTTTTAGAAAGTTAGGTTGGAAATGAATAGTTATTTTTAGAAAGGTAGTACACTGCGTTATACAAAAAGGTATAGTCAAATAAGTAAATATTTTTACAAAAACTTAAGGTTTTAATGGTAAATAAAAAATAAATAATATATATATATATATATATATATTTAATGAATTTCGGCCGAGTTTAGGAAAAGAAGAAAAGAAAAGAAAAAAAAGGAAATCCCAATCCTAATCTAAAACCTAATTAGACTTAAACTATAATTCTACCTAGATGCCTATATATACTAAACCTAGAATCCTTAACCCTCCCCTCACCCTAGTCGACCGGCCAAAGAAGGAGAAGGCAAGAAACAAAAAAAAAAATTGGTTTAATCTTAAGGTACGAATTCGATTTGTTAATTCTAGTTCGTTTATTTTTCTAGTAACTTAGTTATGATGGATTAAGGTTTAAATTTAGTTTTATAAATTAGGGTTTGTAATATCCAGAAAGTTTATCATATAATAATGTTAGTTTAATCATTAGATTAATTAAATTAGCAATATGATCATGCGTTAGGGCTTAGATCACTCGAATTAGGTGTTTAATTCACTGCAGAAAGTTAGGCAGTTTTGTAACGAGCATAACTCGGTCATAAAAGATCAAATAAATAATTTACAACATACTGGAGATAACCTCAGAGAGTCTACTTTCTAGAAAAGCCGGCCTCATAAGTTTTTATGGTCGGGAAGTGGGTCAAATGGTCATTACAAAATCAGTGTGTAAAACAGTGACGAATTTCAGTTTTGGTTTTGATTTTTCTAAAAATACTTAGACACTGAGTTAGAGGCTCTAAGTCACGTGGAAGTTAGTTCATATATTGTGTGTGACCTCTGAATTTTGGCTAAGGTCATAGTGGGGTCTAAGTTGGGTAATTAATGCCATACTTTTAGAAGGTCAGATTCTGGACGAATTTTAAACACTTTGGATTAATGAATTTCTAAGGGGTATTTATAAAAGGGTAGTGACTTTGGGAGAGCTATGAGAGGTTCATAGGACATATATGTAGCATGGTGAATTTTGGTTTGAATTATGGGAGTGTTTAAGTAGTGCGTTTAGGGCGCGCAAGTAAGAGTAAAATTCTGCTTAAAACCATAAAGTTTAAGGAATAGCATTTAAGTATAAATGAAATATGTAAGAATGGGTAAAGGTCTTAAATGATGATAGGACTATGATAGATAGCCTAGGTATCCATCATAGTTGAGGTTACATCATATTAGGTTGAATGCCTAATTGATGGTAGCTAATAATGTGTTTAATTGTTTAGATTGTTCGTGAGATTTTGTGAAGTTTTGATTGGATCTTTTTAGAAGCTAAGCATCAGGTGAGTTTCATAGCCCCTTTTTCTTATGTTTTATTGGGGTGAAAATGATGCTATGTGTTAAACTATTTTAGTTGCTGTGATTATTTGCTACGTGTTATTGTTTCGTGATTTGTTCGGTTGGGAGTGGTCTTTACTACTCAATCAAATCCAACTGAAGGGTTGAAATAATACCTACTGATTTGTGTGATACGCTCCATGGCTTAGTGATCAATTGGAGTAGGTTTTGTGATACGCTCCATGGCTTAGTGATCAATTGGAGTAGTTTGTGATGTGATTAGTTCGGTTGGGAGTGGTCTTTACTACTCAATCAAATCCAACTGAAGGGTTGAAATAATACTCAATGATGTGTTGGTCCAGGCCTAAGTATAAGTTCCAGCTGGTAGACTTTTAGGTGCGTAAGTGACATATGGATCGGGGGTAACGTTCCTACCTAGTGATTGAAATGGATCGGGGGTAACGTTCCTACCCAGTTGTTGTAATGGATCGGGGGTAACGTTCCTACCTAGTATGTAGATTGCATGTTAGCATAAGTTCACAAATTGCATAGTTGTCCTATATTGTTTTGATAATCGCAGTAATTGGTTTTGAAAAAGTTTTAATGTGAGTCCTAAACCTATGACTCTCACCAACCTTTGTGTTGATGTTTTAAGCATCATTTTCAGGTGAGCATGATGGAAATAAGATTGAAAGAAGTGGCTAGTAAGAGACCATAGGATGTCAAGAAGATTTTTATTTCCTGTCTTGAATTTTTGCATTGATTGAATTTGGATAATTGTTGCATGTCTTTCTATTGGCGAGAACTTCCGTTCCATCAATAAAGACGCCTTTTGGATTTTGATTAGGTTTTGGGTATTGTTATGACACTATGTGTCTTTTCTTTACTTTAGCTTTCATTTTAGTATTCTCTATAGAGACACCGTATGTTGTGATGATATCCATTCTTGTTTACGCCTCGCGTTTCTGCCTTGGCGGGGTGTGATAATCATAGCCTTGTTGAGACTTTTAATCGGATCATCAATAGGATTGAATGTTGGTATTGCAAGTCCTGATTCAGGTGAAATTAGTCTTTCTATTGCTTGTTGTTGAACAACTGGTGCAACATAAGAGTATTGTGAAGCATATGACACTTGATTTGACTATGGTGGTGGATTGTTGGTAGAAGGTGAATTGTGAGTGTTTGCAATTAGTGCTAGTGGATCTTGATTTTTGATTGCACGCTCAGCTCAAATCTCATTTGCATCATCCTGATTCTGATTAAGGTAAGCATATAATTGATC
>BQNB010188290.1:0-11964 GCA_026074375.1 Tanacetum coccineum | reverse complement strand
TTTGAAGCTTAAACAAAGTTATTTGAAGATTACTGTTCTAAAGACCAATATACCGTATACATCAAGGAATATACGGCATATCTATGCCTGCACTCACCAAAGACCACGAAGGAAACAAGATCAATACGCCGTATCCAAGAAAGGCAATACGTCGTATTCAAGCTATATGGGAATAAAATATCCTGGAAGATATCAAACATGGTCCCTACTCTAAGAAACCCCCAATACGCCATATCCAACACATTGGATATGCCACATCGAAACCAAGTTCAGACCTTATAAATAGAAAACTCAAAACGAGTTTTCAGTGTGCAAAATCATATTCTCGATACCTAAACCATAAAGGTCTATTTTCAGAGGAGAAAAAGAGTAGAAGAGGTCGAGCAACGCAATTTATTCCATAGGAGACAAAGTGTAATTTCTTATACTCTTGTAATCGTTGTATCATTCGTTAACTCGGTTAGTTTAATCTTTACTCTTGTATTAATTATGACGTTTGAAGGCTAATACCTTCGGGTATTAGCCATTGTTATGAAGATCTTAATGTTTGGTTTATTTATCTTGATTTCTTAATTTATAGTTGAATTGCTTGTTTACGTTTATGAATATACTTGTTTATGTGCTTAAGTAAGCGACCTATCATTAAATTGGGTCTAGTCCTGCATATTTAATGCGCTGCAACTTCGGTGTTGTTTGGGCGTAGGCTAAGAGTTCGAAATAGCTCTCCATATAGTAATTTATATATCTAGAATCATAGGATCACAAATATTGACCTATCTTTGCCCTTTAATTATGAGCTTAGTTGAGCCATAAAGTGACATTGGTATCAACGAGTACATTTTAATCAATTGGTAAAGACTCGAATAGTGGACTACTAGTATATAAAGAACCGTTAAGTAGTAAGTGGGTAAAGTCTCTATGAGCTAGGGTTTAGCAAGATCACCATTGCCTTAATCACTAAGATAGATTATATTCAGCAAATAAGGATGCTTTATGCGGATGCATTTAACTATGATAGAATTCTACGTGTCTAGCTCTTAGGAAGAAGTAACGCCTAAGTCTTAAGAATGATATACCGCTTCGAGATAAGTAATCATTGCACTAATAAACAAACCAACGTTCTGATTGGATTAATAATGGTTAATATAAAATAAGGCTCATATGTATGCTTCCACTCACAAATTTAAGCAACGTGACATTTAAACATGCGAGAATCCTGATCCGAACGTGAGAGTTTCATGTTTAAGAGCTAAAGCTATCAGAATAAAAATGTTGTATTACTATCTCTCAAACTTGGATGTAAGAGTAAAATGTCCTAGCAAAAATGTCCTTTTTCGACAGCAAAAATTATCGAATTCATTATAACCAAGATGTAGAATGAGAAAGATATTTTTCTTGTTGTAAATAAAGTGATGGGGAGGGAGTTCCAGAAACCCTGTTCGATGAGGATGGGCTGATGAAGAAACAGAGTGAAGAGGAAAATATGGATCACAAATCACACCCCTAACTATAACACATCAATGTGCAATATGAAAGCAGAATGCATACAATAGATTTAGATTCCACATAGCAATCCTATGCTACCATAGTGTTTCAATTGATCATATCATTTCAAATAGATTCATAGCATTTCAATGATACGAACCATTCGCAAATGGTCCTGAGCACTTATTGTCCTCCGCACCTAGGTCTACCGAGCTATAGCTACCAAAGGTCGAACACACTGTCCATAACATAGAAGTTTTTGGTTAAGTTTTCCTGAGCCCTTCAGTCTTTTAGTAAATTTAAACCTAAAATCCCCTAAGTATTACTCAAGCTGAAGTCTTTCAGCTTGAGTCGCTGAAGGTTCTTCAGCGTCAGCTCTTTAGGTCCTTAGAAAATTAGGAAGTATCTTCACATCATTTTATGAAGCGGTACAAAAACTGAAGAAGGCTTTTGGTAAGAGCTTCATTCAGCTTTGTTGACAATTCCAATCTGAACGTTGTTTTATCTCCTTAACAAAAGTTGAACCGTGTGTTTCACTTCTAGAAGGTTTACAAGGCGGGAAAAAGATTGCTTTATGTCAAAAGGAATAAAGCAATCTCCTTTGAAAGTAACTTCTAAATAGTTGGTATAGAAGTACAACAACTTTCCTCAAAGGACATACCTAGTACAAAGAAAGCAAACATGCATTAAATGGTAGTTCAACCACCCATTTAATGCTTGCCACATAGTCTAGGTTAAACTTGTAAACCCTAATCCCTTTGCCTATAAAAGGAAAGGGATTCCCAGACTAAATGTCATCTCTTCCAATTAATGTGATACACATTGAAGAGTTCATTTATCTCTCAAACAAACTGAGTAGAAACTGCTGAAGCTGAAGTTCAGTTCTAGTCGAAAGATTTGTTATCTATCTCATAACTTTGTTAGAGAATAGTTCGAAGGAAAACCCCCCAATTGTCATTCAACCACCTTGCTATTCTACAAGCAAGGTGTGTCATAGATTCTTTATTTGATTCTAATAAATTCCTATACGTTGAAAAGTAATATTGTGCTTTAAAAACTTTTCTTTATATGTCTTCATATATTTTGTTTAGAAAAACTCACTTTGTTGCCATGAAAAGAGATTAGTTTAACTTGATAAACCTTAATACTAGTTTTCAGGGACCAACAATGGTATTAGAGCCTTTTGGTTTTAATAAATCCCTTTAGAAGGAATATAAAGGCTCAAATATTTTTAAAATCAGGATCTATCTTAAATGGCAGCAGTAGAAGTACCACAGACTCTTGAATATAGGGGTGGCCAGCTAAATGCTGCTCCTATACTAGAGGTGGAAAAATTTCATTCATCAAACCAATTGGAAAAAAGCGGTTCATTATGTTGCAATATCTTGTTATTGAACCTCAATTTGAAAATATCATTAAAAATGGTCCTTTTATTCCTATGGTAGCTGGTCAAAGGAAGCCAGAAGGACAATGGGCTGCAGATGAGAAAAAGGCTGCTAACTTAGATCAGTGACTCAAAAGTCTCATCATGTCCATCCTTCCAAATGACCAAATGAATTCTATCATAAATTGCTTAATAGCTAAATCAACATGGGATGACCTGATATTGTATCATAAGGGCCCCTCTGATGTGAAAGAAAGTAGGGCCATGGACCTGAAGTTGTGCTATAACACCTTTAAATTCAAAGAAGGTGAATATCTAACACAAACTTTCACTAGATATAAAAGCTTTAAAATTGAGATTTACTAAATATGGCATTAAACTTTAAAACTTGAAATAAAACAGGTTTTATAAATGGTTACCAAAGAATGGCAAGTTTTTGCTAAGCTTCAGAAACACAAATCATTGAAAGATTCTAAGCTTGCCTTCTTCTATTTGGGTAACTCAAAATATGAAGAAAACCTAATAGACAGTATTTATGAGACTGAAAAGAACAAATCTCTTGTCTCTACAACACCTTTGTCAACTGCTTTCTTCTCTACCTCTATTGTCCAGTACTTTCAAGATATTCCTGATGATGAAGAGGATACAAGAAGCAATCATGAGTACCTGAATGACCTAGAAGAAGAATATCAAGCAAGAGCTCTTTTGGCCAAGTCTAAAAGATTCTTTAAAAAGGGTACTCAAAGGTTCAGCAGTGCAAAAGCAACTGACCAAACTGAATGCCACAAATGTGGCAAGAAGCATCATTTTGCAAGAGACTAATGGTCAAAGACTTCAGTTCCTTCATATAATTCACCCTTTCAATCAAAATCTCTCAGTTCCCCTCAGCATAAACTAGAACTAAGGCCTACTAAGGACTTTGAAGCTAATATAACAAAGTCAAGGCTAAGCTGGCACTTTTAAGTTCAAGTGCTTCAACTTCAAAAGCCTCAACGGTAAAGAAAAAAGGTCTTATCGCTAAAGCCTATGAATGAGATAAAGAAGAAGTGTCATCAGATAACAATGAGGTGGTGGAGATTAAAGTGCTCATGGGTCTAGCTGAAGATAATGATGCTGTAGAAGATAATGATGATAGAAAAAACTATCTAGATTATTTATGTATCGATCTAAATTATGTTGAAGAACAAAGAAATAATCTTTTGTCAAAACATTGAGATCTTGTTCATGAACTGAATGCATGCAAAGAATAGCTTTTAGATATAAAACAAAGCAAAACTACATTTTTCTTACAAGCAGATTTCCACAACTGAGATTCTCCAAAGAATAAAAAGTGTTCTTAGAACATAACTGAAAGAGCTAACAGCAATCACTAAAACATGACTTAACAATTCTAACAAAGTAAATCAGTGTCTCAGTGAACAAATCCCCTCTCAAAAAAAGAGAATTTTGGGTGTGCTATTGACCCAATAATGTAACGCCTTCGGATATTCAACATTCCGCTGCATACTCAGATTTGAGGGTGTTACAACAGAAGTGTCCATACTGGTGTTGAAAGACCCTGGTTTTCTAAAGCTGAAGGTTTTATCTTGCCAAATCATGATACTGGTAAGATACTTCCAACTAAGTCACAAAGAAACATAACTGATCCTTCAGTTGCTGTCACTGACTCTTCAGCAACTGATTATGATTCTACAGATGAATCTTTAGTCTGTAGCACCCCTCTTCCTCCACTAAAGAAGTTGGATGGTGTTGAACCTATTTCTGGACCAAAGACTATCAAATCAATTTTGAGGTCAAAATCCACATTCAAAGCTGAAACTTTAAAATGTGTCATAATAAATGAGCTCTTGCTAAGGATAACAAAAGCTCTCCAGCTTCAAAAGTTAACTTAGCCCCTGCTGGTAAACTAAAGAGTGTGAAAATTAAAGATGATCCTCCTTTGGTTATTGTAATAAAAGAACTAAACAACCTAAAATTACAATTTAGCAAGAGTCAATCATCTTACTCCAGAAATAATCAAGCACTACAGGTTCCACAAAATACACTTCAAAACAAATACAAAACACAATTCAAAATGAGTTGTGATCTGTGTGGCTTAAACAATCATCTCTCTACGAATTGTTATAAAGTTTTGTTTAATAAACAGTGTGAGAAAACTTATCACAGAACCTATGATCATGCTGAATACATTTTCACCATGAACATGTCTTAGTATCTCAAAAGTATGGGTAGATCTTCATCAAGATCTAAATCCTAAGACCATCAAAACGCTTCTTTCTACCTTGCACACACTGTGGATGTATAGATCATTTATCTAATGAATGTTTATACTACCCCATATGTGGATTATGTGGAAGTTATAACCATGACACAAATGGTCATAACAGGATTATCTCTCTAGAAAGAGAGATCAATCCAAGAAATCCTCAACATGCATTCAAAAGATGTGAAGTTTGTGGTAGCTCAACTCATACCACAACTGATCACTATGATATTGAATGGTTCTAAAGAGGTGAAACACTTCAAGCCAAAAAGGCTGAGGCTCTAAAATCAACTAAAGCTGAATCATCAAATGCTAATAGATCCAAGACTCCCACTAAAAGGTGGGTTTCTAAGCGAAACTAACCATTCTGAACGTGTGACATCAGGAATCCCATATGGTACCTAGACAGTGGATGCTCAAGGCACATGACTGGTGTCAAGAGTTACCTGCATAAATATGTGGAACAACCAGGACCTAAAGTGGTGTTTGGAGATGACTCTACATGCACAACTAAAGGTTATGGCTCTATCAAATGTAATGATATAGTTTTCACAAAGGTAGCAATTGTAGATGGTCTTAAGTACAACTTAATTATCATCAGTCAACTTTGTGATGCTAAATATATTGTTCAGTTTGATGAGAAAAAAGAAACAATCTTTAACTCTAACAAAGAAGTTGTAATGATTGCTCCAAGAGTAAGAGATGTATATGTTCTTGACATGACATCTTTTGCTCAATAGTCTTTCTTCTTTGCCAAAGCTTTTGAAAATCTCAACTGGCTTTGGCATAAAAGACTTGCTCATCTTAACTTTAAAACAATCAACAAACTGGCAAAACAAAATCTTGTTATTGCTCTTCCCTCACTTGTCTACTCAAAAGATAAACCATGTTCATCATGTGAAAAGGGAAACCATCATAGGGCCAGCTTCAAAACAAAACAGACATCATCTATCAAGAAATGTCTTCGTCATCTTCACATGGATTTATTTAGACTTGTAACTCCTAGGTCCATTAACCATGAAAAGTACACCCTTGTCACTGTTGATGAGTACTCAAGGTACACTTGGGTATACTTCTTGAAGAAGAAAAGTCAAGCACTTGAAACCATCATGTCTTTCATCAAAAGAGTTGAAAATCAAAATGACATCAAAGTCAAACAACTCAGAACTGACATTGGTACTAAATTCAGGAATAGCATTCTTGTCAACTTCTGTGATGAAAAAGGGATTTCTCAAAACTTTTCCTCTCCCTACACACCTAAACAAAATGGTGTTGTTGAAAGGAAAAATAGAACCTTCATAAAAGCTGCAAGAACAATGCTTTCAGGATCTGTCTTTTCTAAACAATACTGGACTGAAGTTGTAGCCATTACATGCTACACTCAAAACATATCCACTATTGTGAAAAGACATCTCAAAACTCCTTATGAAATTTTTCGTAAGAGAATCCCAAACATTAATTTTCTTTATGTCTTTGGATATCCAGTTTACATCCACATTCATAAAGATCACTTAGGAAAATTTGATGAAAAAGCTGATGATGGTTATATTCTTGGATACTCACTTGTTTCCAAGGCATTAAAAGTCTTCAATACTAGAAGAAAGCAAACTAAAGAAACCTATCACATCACATTTAATGAAAGCCCTAATGCTATTAAATTTTCAAAACCTTCAGTTGAAAACATCAACATTGCTGAAAATGAAAGATATCCACCTGATGAATATCTTCATCCTTATGAGCCTTCTCAAAGGTATCAAACAAACAACAATGATGTGTCCTTCATAGAACCCTATGAAAGTACTGAACTAGTTGTCCTTAAAACTAAAGTTTCATCAGACCAAAATGGTCAAACTAATCAAAATGATCAAAATGCTTAGACTGATGAAATCTTGAATGATAATCTGTCTGAACATTTCAATCACAACAATGATGAACAAATCATTGATAATCTCCCAAACACTAAAGACATTCAGATCTCTGAACACTTATCCTCTCCAAATGTAGAAGATACTTCAGTCCAAGATACAATTTCAATCCCAAATCCACTCCTACCCATTCCATCAATGGTTACTCCAGCTCATCAAGACAGATGGTCTCAGGAAAAACACCATGTGCTAGTCAATATCATTGGAAATCCAGGGGCTGGAATGCTCACAAGAGCCATGGCCAAACAACTTAGTGCTGCTTCAGCTCATGAATGTCTCTTTGTAGATTTTCTCTTTGAAGAAGAACCTAAAAAAGATTTCTGAAGCGCTAAAGCATCCTGGATGGCTTGATGCCATGCAAGATGAACTAAACACATTTTCTAGAAACAAAGTCTGGACATTAGTTCCTACACCTAATGGCAAAACCATAATTGGCTCAAAATGGGTTTTCAGAAACAAAAGGGATGAAACTAGAATTGTCATCAAAAACAAGGCAAGACTTGTAGCTCAAGGCTACAATCAACAAGAAGGCATAGATTATGATGAGACCTTTGCTCCATGCATGATTGAAGCAACAATCAGAAACTTCTGCCATATGCCACATACATGAACTTTATTGTTTATCAAATGGATGTCAAAAGTGCATTCCTCAATGATAAACTAAAAGAAGAAGTTTATGTCAAACAACCTCTAGGTTTTGAGAGCAATGAGTTCTCAAACTATGTATGCAAATTGGACAAAGCCCTTTACGGACTTAAACAAGCTTCAAGAGCATGGTATTAAACTCTCTCAACCATTCTCACTGAACACAAGTTTGTAAGAGGAAAGATAGACAACACTCTGTTCATCTACAAAACTCAAACTGATGTGATTCTGGTTCAAATCTATGTTGAGGACATTATCTTTGGGTCCACCAGCACAAAATTATGGAAACAGTTTGCTAAACTGATGACTCAAAGATATGAAATGAGTATGATGGGCGTCCTCACCTATTTCCTTGGATTTCAGATTAAACAATTTGAAAGAGGCATTTTAATCAACCAAGAAAAATATGTCAAGGATCTGCTAAAAAAGTATGACATAAATGGTTCATCAGTGAAAACTCCTGTGGTACCCCCTAACAACTTAGGACCTGATCTCAGTGGCAAAGCTGTAAATGAGACTCAGTATAGAGGTATGATTGGATCTCTAATGTATCTAACTCCAAGAAGACTTGACATTCAATTCTCAACTTGTCTCTGTGCAAGATATCAAGCAAATTCTAAGGAATCCCACCTTATTGCTGTTAAGAGAATTTCCAGGTACCTAAAAGGTACTCCTAGTCTTGGTTTGTGGTATCCAAAATGTTCAAGTTTTGACCTAAAAGGATACTCAGACTCTGATTATGCTGGTTGCAACATGGACAGGAAAAGCACCTTAGGAGCTTGTCAGTTGCTAGGAGGCAAACTTGTGTGCTGAAGTGCTAAAAAGCAGCAATCTATAGCTATGTCATCAGCTAAAGCTGAATATGTAGCTACTGCTGGATGTTGTGCCAACATATTATGGATGAAAAGTCAACTCACTAACTATGACATCATATATGAAAAGGTACCTAACACTAGTGCTATTGCAATCTCAAACAATATAGTTTTGCACTCAAGAACAAAGCATATTGATATCAGATATCACTTTATAGGAGATCATATTCTAAAACGGGATACTAAATTACATTTCATTCCCACTCAATATCAACTTGCTTATATTTTCACAGCCTCTGGATGAGCCAACTTTCAAAAGATTGATTGTTGAACTAGGTATGTTGAACATTGATTCAAAACCTGAAGACTCAGTACTGCCTAAAGAAAACTAAACACAAGTACAAAAAGTGGATTTGGTCACACATGCTATTTTTTGAACGGCCACACAGTCAAATATTTATGTGACTAAATGTACTAGGCTAAAATAAACAGCCACACTTGAACTCATTTTGTGTGACCATTTTAGAATTTCATTGTCACACATTTGAATATTTATGTGACTAGACTTAACTGGTAATTTTTTGTTGATTATTTAGTCACTTATAATTTGGGACGTGTGACAGATACAAATAAGTTTATAACCTTAGTCACACTATATATATACATATGTGACAAATATATGTCACACAATTGAACAGTGTGACCAAAATTCATATATGGTCACATGAAGTAATTGTGTATGTGGCTAAATCATATAGTCAAGTTTGTCACACATTATTTAAAAGTGACTGCTATTTTTTGCTGAATATTTAGCCACATATGAATTTGAAATGTGTGACAACTGAAAAGTAAGTTTGAAGCATTAGTCACGATATACATTTAAAAGTGACAAATATATGTCACACACTTGAACAGTGTGACCAAATGTCATATATGGTCACACTAAACCATAGACATACATGATTAAGTGTAACCAAAATTCGATACATATGGTCACGTAAGTTAATATGTGTGTCTAAAGTTTAGTGTGTGTTTGCTTGCCAAAACCTAATGTGTATAGTCACATTTAATTGTAGCATGATCATGTGACTATAGGCTTTACAATAGTCACACCATATCACAAATGTGTATCTAAATTATGTTTATGGCCACATTATAAGGGTATTATATGTGACCAATACATTCAAAATAGTCACATTGTGAAATATTCATGTGACTATTATTTATAGCAAAATGTGAACTCAGTTATCATTAACCTTGATATTAGTCACATTGAGTGTTTGTGTGACTAAATTCAAGATGTTATATATGGTCACATGAAGTATTTATTTAGGTGTCTAAATCATAGAGTCATATTTTGTCACACATTATTTAAGTGTAGTCACAATTCGATACATATGGTCACACATTTCTGATAACTTATGTAATTTTGAGGGGTTAGATATGGGATTTTATAGTCTATCTAGTTTGAGTCTAATTTGATATTCACTGCATGAATTGAGTTCAGACTATTAGTTTGAGTCTAATTTGATGTTGAACCCAATCCTAGATTGATTCCTTAGCTTGTAAAGAGTATGTTACCTTGGATAAATCCAAACTAACGCTATTCCAAACACCCCCATCAGTTTAAAGGAAGCACGAACAATAGTTTATTGTATATGAATTATCTTCCTTTTATAAGATGCATTTTGTTTTTATATTGGTGTTGATTTGACTATAAAAGATTTCAATAAACTACATGCGAATAAGTGACTGCGTTCGTTTATTGTAGTATAAGTCATCTATTTTATTGCTTTAATAACCTAGTGCTGCTTGCATATTGATTTGTAGTTAGCATTACAAAAGAATGAAATGACTGTATTAGATGTAGTATGATACAAGTTATTGGAAATATGTTTTCATTATAAAGTGCTTAAGAGTCCTATTTATCAAAGGGTATGTCCCACTAACTGAGTTCGTTTAGCTTCAGTAATGGTCGCCATAATTCAACACCTTGGTTACAAAGGATAATCAATTACTAAATTTTCAAGGAACGTCGAAGGGCTTATGTAATGCTTCTAAATGCACGAAATAAGTTGTCACACTGTCTGTGGTTAAAGTAATTATAACGAGTAATGGAAAGCCACAAACAGGGCACATGATAAAAAATTGGTTTGGTAAATTATAATAATATGTAATGTTGAAGATAAGTGGCATGCACTAATGCTGCATGTATGTCTTACTGCATACTTCCATCTTAAATCCTAGTCCTGGTGTGATAGTCAAAGAACATTTGCAATTTGGCAAGGTGTTATAGCAGTATGGAAAAGTAGGCATATAGCATTAGGACACGAGTTATTAAGACAACTAGTACTAGACAGTAAAGTAACAATTAGTTTATTACAATAAAGATATGCATGTTATTTCAGTGATGAAATTCATTGACCCATTCATTGACAATTATAGTAGTAAATTACAGTTTAGATGCTTAATTTGAAATACCACATTCAAAGGAGACTGATGCCAACTTAAGCTTTTTTAACAATTGTGAATCCACCCAAGTTATAACAGTCAATCAAAAAGTTATTGTAAGAAGCATAGCTGCTAGAGACTGTATGCTTGATTATTTACAAGACGGGGTTTTGTCAATTGGTTGATCAAATTTTATTATGATTTTTTCTAATGGCACGTCATATATACTACAAATCAGAGATATAATGTTGTACTCCCAGAAAAATTGAAGTCCGAAAAATTGAATGTATACAGGTCATTAGCTAAATACTATCACAGTCAATAATTCAACAACTTTTCAATATATTTTTATGTTAATTTAACCAGTCTCTTGCAAAACTTTATTCCTGGCAGATCTACACATTCTCCATTGAAGCTAGTCAATAGATTTCCTGACCATACCGAGATTGAAACATTGCATGACAACTTTGTGTGAGCATCTCAAATGTTCTTGTACTTGAATTAGAAACTTGCATCGGATAAGTTGATCTTCCTGCTACTTCTTATAGTAATAATCACATCAGGGTTTACATTAAACTATTTTATGTTTTTAGACATGCAATTGATATATACCCAGATTACAAGTACTTGGGCTCACGTGTATGAGTAGATGGGACTGTTGGAGAGTAAGTCTCATGTTATTTTAAATGAGTCAAATAAAAAAATTAGACTAAAAGGGAAACGGGTTGAAAGTGTCCTGAAGTGTAATTTTGATGCACAGTCTCCTAAATACTTTTATTAGGAGATTTAGACTACGTGGTATTATTTTAATACTCTTGGTTTCTGTAATAACAATTAATACATCAAGTATATATAGAAGAAAGTCTCAGTACTCTCCAAGTGATTATTTCAAGTTTTTTGAGAAAATGGACAAAAACATGTTTGCGGGTCAATAAGACCCGGTCCTACCCATTTTGACCCATCCTAAAAACATACCTTTTCAACATGGATCAGGTTTAA
>BQNB010188288.1:0-11964 GCA_026074375.1 Tanacetum coccineum | reverse complement strand
TTTATAAAGATGGTACACCAGATAAAAATCACATGTGATTTACACAAGAATCACATGTGATTTACACCAAACTTTTTAAAAAATTACAGATTTAAGACAAAATAACTCAGTTATGTCCAACACAACCAGTGTCGAGCCATACATAAATGACATCTACAAATAATATCAAGAATCACATGTGATTTACCTTGAACAACAAATAGATTCTCTTATGTATATGGATCATCAAAAACTTCATCCATAACCTGAATTTAAGAATCCACCACCTGAATTGCCGCATCCAAAACTCAAACATCAACTAACTTTGTTTCATTTAACTGATTAACATCAATTTTTTAGCAAACCTATTGCGATTTATGATACAATCGATCAAAAATCGATCAAACTTTGATAAAAATGCCCATTCATAAATAAAAACTTACTAAATCACCTGTGATTATCATAGTCTCATTTCATCATACGATTTACCTGATTATTCAATTAATAGTAGAACCTTTGATGTAGAAGGTTTGGATAAGCGACCAAACGATTTGCAACATCCACAACTACAACAACAACAACAATAACCATTTTTCATGAATCGTTTGTGATTTTGATCGATAACTTCAAATTCGTTCAAAATAAAGATCTAAATCTTTTAAATTGAACATTTTTGATCGATTAACGATCTGTAGTGATGATTGGAAGGTGAAAGTCGAGTGTTTTTTGCATTGTTTTTATTATGATTTTGAAGGTTGATTCGTCGGTTGAAGATTGGGGATGAGAGAGAACCCGAATTTTTTTATGGGAATAAATGAACTGTGTGTAAAAGTAAAGCTTTTAAAATGACGTTTTTGTCTTTTGATGTAAAAAGTGGGTGAGATTTATGATTTAATCACAACCCTTGGATGAAAAAGAGATGAATAGATGAGATGGGTTCTTGAGATCTTTAGAGTAGGAGAGGTCTTTGGGGATCTGATAGAGACTAGTATATTACTTTTATTTTAACGTGTTATTACAAAATGATTGTCTTTGAAAGATAGAATACCATTACATTTTTGTATATAAAACATTCCAAATATCAAGTAAGTTCACCACTCACCACACAACACCACCCAACACCACCACCACCACCATCACCAATGGCAACTCTCCCACTCTTCCTCTCACTCCCACACCACCCTCACCCTCACCTCCCTCCTCACCGTCACAGCCACACCCGTCACCGTCACTTTAGCAAACCCCTCCACCTACCTTTACATCATCATCACACCAAACCAGATATAATATCCACGTCAGCTTACATAAGCGGTCCAGCATCCGATGCAATAGTCTCAAGCGATGATCCAACGGTGGATGAATCCGGTTCACCTGAACCGGTACAACGGGTTAATACCATTAGTTTAGGGATGTTACTCAAGCTTTTGTCTCGTCATAAAGTTAGAGTTGTTGCTTCTATTGTTAGTCTTGTGTGCTGTACTACTTGTACTCTTTCAATGCCTATATTATCCGGTACGTATATACAGTCCTATCTTTTTTTTGGATTTTCGAATTTAATTGTCTACTGCTAAAAAAAATAGATAGAGAAGTTCGATAAGTTTGATAAGTTTACTGTATTATCCTTATTTAAAATTATTACTTACAAACTTTAAAGAACACTTTAATTAATTATCTAAAGGTAAAACTGTCACTTCTAACAAAGAGAAATCAAATCACTACTAAATGCACTTTTCTTAAAATGTGTGTTTTTTGTCGGGATGTGTGTTTTTTGTCGGGAGACAATAATTTTGGGACGGAGGGAGTATTTCTCGTTTCCGAAATAACTTTCATGCATTAAAAAACATAATTGTTAGTGTTTTTTTTCTACTTTTTTTGACCTAGTTTTACCTCTAACTAATTATTTAAAGTCTTTGTAATAATAATTTCAAACAAGACTAATGTGGTAAACTTGATCTAACTTACCTGTTTATTTTTAATAGTAGACAATTAAATTGGGCACGAAAGCTGCACTATTAATTTGGGACTAAGTATTATTTTCCGTGTGGCACTACGTTTAAGCTCCTAAGGCCACAGCATTAGGCGCCCGAATATTTAAGGCTTTCGATTTTCTAACGCCTTTTATGAAAATATAGTCCGTCACATATTTTCTTTGGCAATATCTTTGAGGTCTCGATATATAAAAGACGTTACTAAAAATGCTAAAATTTTAGGGATATTTGATTAGTATCTTGTTTATCATTTAGGTCCTAAGTCCTTATTTGAGTTGTCCATCTTTTTATTATTTCAAAATGATGAATGAAGCTCATTTAATGCTACAAGTTCTAATGACTTTTAGTCTTTAAACAAATTAAACGCTTGAAGAATTACTTATGAATAGTGTCTTAATGAACGAACATGAACACGAGTGTCCATTTGTTTAACTAGTTCATTCGCTTGTTTGGTTAAACCTAAACTAAAGAGCACGAGCAAGCTCGCTAGTATTGCTTCGGTTCTTTAGCGTACTTATAGATTATCATAAAATTAAAGTTTGATTTTCTCTTTTTATATTATTTTTTTTCTCTATCTTCCATCTAGTGTTACATTCTCATTTTGTTTTTGGTTTAATAGTTGGATGTTCTATTGATCCAATGAATCGAAAGCTAATATTAAGCAAAAAGAAAAAAAATATCAAAAATGCCTTATTTTTAATTCGCCTGGCCTCCGGAAGGCTTGAACCGCCGCTGATTAATTTGTTACACTATATAAATGCTAATTAAGAAAGTTTGGTGTTAGCATTTATCTTTTACATCATTTTACACTGATATAACTTACGTTGCCATAAACCTACAGCCTACTAACTCCTACCACTAGTTTTGGAAACTCCTAAGATAAAATTAATACGAAGATGTACGAATTAGACTAAAAAACTCGTAAAATGTTGGTAACCGGCAATGCTGACCGATTACACGCCTTGCTCTAAGGACTGTATGTGGAAGGCAATGTTTAGACTAAGTCGCGGGTGTGGGGGTGGGGTGGGGGGGGGGGGGGGTGGGGGGGGGGGGGGGGGTGGAGAATTACTCCCGTCACACACTGAGAAATATGATTGTATTCACAAAGTCCTTTCATCTAGAACCAACTAAGCTCCAAATAGACTCACAATATTTGTCACCTTGATAAAGTTTAACAGAACAGTTTAACCTAATTAGTGCTCGAAAGGTTATTTAGGTTGATACGTGATAATGCTAAGGAAATTAGGGAAATGATTGAAACACGATTTGATATTGTTTAGTTAATGTAATATGTGCTTTCTGTGGATTTGGAATGGTAACAATTGGTTGATGTTACTTGTAGGAAGGTTTTTCGAGGTACTATTAGGTACGAGATCAGAAACCGTTAGGCAGCTCTCAGCAAGGTTGCAGTTCTATATAGTTGGAGCGATTTTACAGATACTTTTTGTTGTACAATATGGAATACGATCAGAGGAGAAGGTTATGTCGAGCTTAAGAGCTCAAATATTTGGCAGCGTATTGATTCATAAGGTAATATTGGTGGTTATACATTTTCAATTTACATGCATGGTATGCTATTGTAGTGTTGTGAGTAGGCTTATAAAGTAATGTAAAACATGTCAATTGCATTCTGTCGGTATCTAGTTACACAATAATAGGTTTGAACAACAAGACTCCATAGTTATACGTTTTTAATAATAATCTAAGTACTAAGTTCTATTAATGCTTGCTGGTCTAGTACAAAGGATGGATGATTTTACTATTTTGGATGTGGGATTTCTTTTGCATTCACAGTAAATGTCGGGGTGTTTTCTGGGACTATCACGTCACTTCTCATCTAAAAGTTGCAACTTAGTGGTTAACGTTTAAGACTATAATTGTATCTGAAGGTTCTTATATCATAGAAAAATGTTCTTGCAAGGTTTAATGCTGTCTGTTTATTCTGGCAGGTGGAATTTTTTGACAAATACAAGTGTTATTTCGACTCATTTAACACCCTGACTACGCTCATTGTGGGATTTAAGATGATCAATATACCTGTCCCTATAGTTTGTTATTTAGTTTGGCATCATACGTTTTTTTCCCAATGATATGACCTTTCTCAATTTGCCATTGAGACTAGGCCTAGAAAATATTATTATCAGTAAATGGGCTGTGTTCTTATGTCAATAATTGAACAGATATCTTTTGTTTCATGATAGGTTGGTGAACTCACTGCTTTATTGACAACCGATTTGGGTTCGTTCAAAAACATTGTGAGTGGGAACCTTTCAAGGGATTGTGGTTTCAGGGCACCAACCAAGGCAAGCTACTCTACACTATGTAAAAGTGAGCTTATGCTTATGCTTATTTTTTACCCCTATTCTCAATGAGAAAAAGTGGTCTTACTTACAAAAAAGTGAAACTAGTTTTTATATGATGAGTATTTCTTCTCTATTGCTTTAATAATCTTCATCCATACAATATATAAAAATTAATATATGGTACTTAAAGTGAGGAAATATAACTCATAAGACTGGTGCAATTGCCATAAAGAATTTGGCCCAAGGTTAATAGGTCATATTAAATTTTGTACGCCAGTCATATATGTCATGTATGCTATATTATAACTTATGAAATGGCTTAATAAGATGTTTGTCTGACTTTGTATACCTTTTTTCTTCTATGCAGGTTGTTGGAACAATGTGTTTGCTGTTTGTTCTGGCCCCCCAACTTGCACCAATTCTGGGTGCACTTATGCTAGCAGTTTCTGTTCTAGTTGGTAAGTTATTATTAGTTATTTGTTTGCACAAATTTCATCAAGAATGGTTGTCTTTTTTGTTCATGATGGAAATGTGGTAAAAGTATACCACTCCCTTAGTTTTTCTGATTTTTTTTGCTATGTTCGACTGTATCCTAATGATTAAAATATCCGTCAATATGATAACTAGCGGATAAAATGCTAAAGTGTTGATGATTTGCAATGACTACCAAAATAGAGTTGCAATTCTAGCGGGACACCAAATTCTCTCCAATTATGCTTTCATGAGTATTAAGTTTTAAAATTGCTGGTTCTAAATACCTCTACTATATAATCATCATGGCACTTTAATGTAAGGAGGTTTTAGTTTTGTTTGCCACTGATATATATGTCTTTCCAGCTGTATACAAGAGATCAACTGTCAAAGTGTTTAAAGCCTATGGTTTAACCCAAGCTTCTCTAGCTGATTGTGTAACTGAAACTTTTTCTGCAATCCGTACAGTAAGTTGTCTAAATTTAATGCCCTAACTCTTGTCTCTTTATACGATTCTGTGAATTAATAAGTAGTTAGAGTGGCACTGCGGCACCCCAAATCTGATTTGAATGAGGTTTTTTGCTGCTTGCAGGTAAGATCGTTCAGTGGAGAAAAACGCCAAATGTTGACGTTTGGTAACCAGGTTAGTAGATATACTGTTAGAACAAACTAGATGAGCCGGCCCAATTGTATAGATGGGCCGTACCCATTAGGTTATGATAGGTTGCTTAGTCTGTAAGCTATAGTATTAGTATAAATACATATACAATCCAATGTACAAAACACAATTACAATTACAATAATATATACCCTTTGAGGTTTTATATGGTATTAGAGCCAAAACCCTAAACAACTTTTTTTTTCCGGCACAATTCCGGTCACTTTTCAGCCGCCACAACAACCCCACACTTCTCATCATCTCGCCGTTGCCGCCGCCGGCTGCAGTCGTAAGAAACAAAAAAAAAATTGTTCATCGAGTACTGTTCAGCGATCACTATTCACCAAAAGTTACTGTTCATCAGTAAATTTTTTTTTAGGGTTACGAAAAAAAAAAAAGGAGGAATATTACTATGGCTATGATTTCAGCTTTCACCACGGTCGATAAAACGGCTCACAACTCTCGTAAGTTCGCTTTTACCCTTTCACCCACAAATTATGGTTATTGGAAAACTATGATTGAACCATTCCTCATCACAAACAATTTGATGGGTTATGTGGATGGTTCAATACCGTGTCCATCAAAAACCTTATCCGTTACCGATGGTGCCACTGTTCCAAAGGAAAACCCCAATTATCCAATTTGGATCTCCAACGATGCCCACGTTCGTATGCTAATCATCTCTACAATCTCAGAAGCATCTTTTCGCCATGTTCAAGGTACAACTTCTCGTGATCTTTGGTTGTCCCTTAAAAAGGCGTATGCACCTCATTCCACATCTAGGGAATACACTCTCAAAACACAACTTTTGAGAATAAAGATGCACGGTGATGAAACTCCTGATGCTTACTTAAATCGTGCTCAAGAATATGCTGATGCACTCGCCACCATTGGTGAACCTGTAAAAGATAAAGATCTCGTTATGCTTGTTGTCTCAGGTCTTCGTGAAGAATATAACGGTCTTAAAACTACAATCACTGCCCGTCAAAGTCCAACTGCATTTAGCGAGCTTCATGCACTCCTTAGTGATCATGATTATATGCTTGAAAAAACTCGTACACCCATTGCACAAGCCTTTTATGGTGCTCGCCCATCAAACAACAACAGGAGTAACAATAACAACAATCGTGGCAATCGCAACAACTCTCCGGAGTGGCGTCAAGCTATGAAAGAAGAGTATGATGCTCTCATGAAAAATGGAACGTGGTCTTTAGTACCTCGTGCTTCTACTACCAATGTTGTTGATGGTAAGTGGGTATACAGGTTAAAACGGGACAAGAATGGTGCTATCATTCGTTACAAAGCAAGATTTGTTGCCAAAGGTTGTCGGCAACAACCAGGTATTGATTTTCATGAGACATTTAGCCTGGTTGTCAAGTCGACAACTATTCGAGCTGTTTTATCACTTGCGGTTACTAACGACTGGCCACTACGCCAGTTAGATATTCGGAGTGCATTTCTTCATGGAAATCTTAAGGAACAGGTTTATATGAAACAACCTCCGGGCTTTATTGATCCACAACGACCAAATCATGTATGTTTGCTTCATAAGTCTCTTTACGGCTTAAAGCAGGCCCCACGCGCTTGGTTTGAGCGCCTCTCCAAGGCTCTCTTCGATCTCGGTTTCAAAGGCTCCAAAACGGATCCATCTTTGTTTATTTATTCGCGTGGAGACACACTTTTGTACATTCTGGTATATGTGGATGACATCATTGTTACATGTAATAACAAGGGCACTATCGACAATATAATTTGTCAACTTAGATCCGCTTTTGCATTAAAAGATCTCGGGCCACTTAACTACTTGGGATGTGTCCGGCATTCTTCTATCTCAAAAGAAGTATATTTTGGAGCTATTACAAAGTGCTGGTCTTTCTAACTGCAATCCCGTGTCTTCTCCCATGGTTACCTCGAGCTCACTCAGTTTAGATGACAGTACCGCTTTCTCTAATCCAGTAAAATATCGACAAGTAGTGGGTTCTTTACAATATGTTACCCTATCTCGGCCTGACATAGCTTTTGCTGTTAACAAGGTATGTCAATATATGCATGCTCCGACCGAGAATCATTGGTCTGCAGTTAAACGGATTTTACGTTATCTTCATGGTACGGTTGAACATGGTATGCTCATACGTCGTTCTTCTGGTTCTACCCTTCAAGCTTTTACTGACGTGCTATGGAAAGGTAATCCCGATACTTCTCTTGAAGCTTTCTCAGATGCTGACTGGGCTGGAGATTCAGATGATCGACGGTCCACGGGGGGATTTGCTATATATCTTGGTTCAAACCTTATATCTTGGACCGCTCGTAAACAACGTACGGTTTCACGTTCCTCTACAGAAGCTGAATACAAGGCTCTTGCTGACACTGTTGCTGAGCTCACATGGCTTCAAGCTCTTCTTAATGAGCTTGGAATCCGTTCATCTTCAACTCCTATACTATGGTGTGACAATCTTGGTGCAACATACTTGTCAGCTAACCCTATCTTTCATGCGCGTACAAAACACGTGGAAATAGACTATCACTTTGTTCGGGAAAAGGTTGCTCAAGGAGATCTTCGAGTTCAACATATATCTACACATGATCAAATTGCAGATATCTTTACAAAGCCATTACCAACTCCTCGATTCCTCTTTCTAAGATCCAAGCTGCAGGTTGTTGCCCGTCCTTAGCTTGCGGGGGCGTGTTAGACCAAACTAGATTAGATGGGCCGGTCCAATTGTATAGATGGGTCGTACCCATTAGGTTATGATAGGTTGCTTAGTCTGTAAGCTATAGTATTAGTATAAATACATATACAATCCAATTACAATAATATATACCCTTTGAGGTTTTATATATACTTGATATGCGTAGATGTCCAGATCATCCGATCGTAAAATATTTTCAAACATCTGATTTCTAGATTATTGTTTTGAGCAGGTTCTTGCTTATCAAGAAAGCGGCATCAAGCTTGGTGTTTTTAAGTCTATTAATGAATCAATAACTAGAGTTGCAGTGTATGTATCTTTGCTTGCCTTGTATATTCTTGGAGGAAACAAGGTCAAGGCGGTAAGCAGCGTTTCTTGTTTCTATCTTATTTTAAACACTCAAATATTATCTATTAAAAACATTTCTTTTTCTTTTTAGGGTGAGCTCTCAGTGGGAACCGTTGCTTCATTTATTGGATACACTTTCACTTTAACTTTTGCTGTGAGTAACCTTCCTTTGCTTCTTCTTTGCTCGTTTTTCATCTTTTATTGTCAACTGATTATACAATTTTATCAGGTCCAAGGACTGGTTAACTCTATAGGGGATCTAAGGGGTGCCTTTGCCGCTACAGAGAGAATTAACTCTATCTTATCTGATTCAGAAATTGATCAAGCACTAGCTTATGGTTTAGAAAAAGACATCAAGCAAGATATTGGATCAGATAATAACCTAAAAATGTTTTTCAATGACCCCAATGATAAAAGGCGACCCCAGAACATGAGGTATATGTCATCATTAACAGCAGCCAGCAGTGTTCGTAGTCTTGCAAGTTCCGGTGATATATATCTTGAAGGTATCTTCTGTTCAATGGTCTCCCGTCTCCCTTTAGACGTTTAACTTTCATATTTAGATCCTACATTGATCCTTCCAACTAGTTATCTTAGATATTCTGTTGCATGTAGAGGTGCCAAAATTAGATAAATTGTTTATAAGCAACGGGCCGCAAGTTGCCGTAAGAGTATATCTAATGCATAAAGCCTCTTAAATCATATTATTTAAAATAAAAAAGGATTGTCACTGACTCATTGAGATAATTGAAATTCTGTAATAATATTTCACATACTATTATAAGTTTTTAGAAAAACTAGAGTGTGTTGGGACCGAACCCCTTGTTACCTGTAGATATTTACATGTTTTGACATGTTACACAACCTGCTCGATGGCCCATTTTACCACCTCTGCTTAGTCCTCTGCTTTATAGATATTTAATTGTAACTCACTCTTCTATTGTTCTTTAGATGTGCATTTCTCGTATCCCTTGAGGCCTGATGTTGAGATCCTTAGTGGTCTCGATTTGACACTAAAATGTGGAACTGTTACGGCTCTAGTGGGTTCAAGTGGTGCTGGAAAGAGTACAATTGTGCAGCTTTTGGCTCGGTTTTATGAGGTCCATATCAATCAAATTATGTTATCTACCATACCTCCGTGTAGATCAGTTTCTGTTTGATCAATTACCAATTTTTTATTTCTATTTTGCAGCCGACACAAGGTAGGATTACAGTTGCTGGAGAGGATTTAAGAACATTTGACAAGAGTGAATGGGCCCGTGTTGTCTCTATAGTCAATCAAGTATGCGTATGCTCTTGAAATTTTGAATATCTGATTCTTGCTAATTACAATATTTTACCGAATATATTTTCCAAATTCTGACAGGAACCTGTTCTTTTCTCGGTCTCTGTGGGAGAAAACATCGCGTATGGGCTCCCTGATGAAGATGTTTCACGGGATGATGTTATAGCAGCAGCAAAAGCTGCCAATGCTCATGATTTTATAATATCTCTCCCTGAGGTTTGTCCTATTTAAATACACACCAGGCCACTTGATACCATTAGCTTTTTTCTAATGTTTGCAATGTTGTGTAATTGGAAGGGTTATGATACACTTGTTGGTGAAAGAGGAGGGTTACTAAGCGGAGGTCAAAGGCAGAGAGTTGCTATAGCACGAGCTCTGCTAAAAAACGCTCCTATTTTGATACTCGATGAGGTAACTTATTCATACAATCATCTATGCATTAAGTAGTTGTACAGTACTAGTAATCTGGGAGATGTTTGTTTTGATTTCAGGCCACAAGTGCTTTAGATACAGTGAGCGAGCGGTTAGTCCAGGATGCTCTTAACCAATTAATGAAGGGAAGAACAACATTGGTGATTGCACACAGATTAAGCACGGTTCAGAATGCAGATCAAATTGCTTTGTGTTCTGAAGGTAAAATTGCAGAGCTTGGTACTCACTCTGAGTTATTGGCTAAAAAGGGACTATACGATTCCCTTGTTGGCACACAAAGGCTTGCATTCGAGTGAGAAACAACAGCTGAATATTGTGTGAACACACATTTTAATTGGTGAGTTGTGAATATATGGTGTGATGTAGGTCAGTTTTACTGTTTTAGATTGCAGATAGAGGTGGGAATTTAGTTATGAATGATCCAGTTCCGGTTATGTTCACCCTGTAACGGGTCGAATAGATGAATTTAGCTAAAGGGGGAATGAGTCTCAAATTGGCAAAAGTCCCACCTTTTTTTAATGCACATGACCTCTAAAACTGTTTGTGATCATAATTAACGAATTTATTATTTGTAAAATTGTTAAAAAAATAAGATTAAAGTAATTGAAGGTTAAGCCAACCCACTGGCCCCCATAATGACCCGTGCTAAAACATCGTCACTTTCGACACACCTATCTTGCCATCTTTAGCTTTTTTTGGGTAAAGGGTTTCCCCGGTAATCAGTATTTGCCATCTTTAGTTGCAGCATATATAATCAGTATTTGCATTACATGACTTGGTTTCCATCATGCAGATGATCATTTTGTCACGGGAAATTATTTTAATGCGGTTTGATGAGTTGCTGGGTAGAAACACTCAAAGCTTTGAATAGCGGAGCATGCATGATGAAAATAGAAATGATTACTGTAAGTACTTATTTGTGTGATATTGTACGTGAATAGAAGTCATGAAGGAAAATGATATTTTTGCCACAAATAAACACACGAAAATTCACGATTCTGAAGTGTGTACTGAATTCGGAATGTATGACTATACGAAAACAAATTAATTTGCATGCAGTGTAACATTTCAACAAGATGCAAATATGTATTTTTAACTTGATATTTGGCCAAGAAATGAAAGCCTCCTGAGCTGTGGGCTTTGATTGTATCACGCCATTCATTCAGGCACGACAGCTAGCTTGTGTAGATATTTATAGTGGATCGTAATATCGCTGTTCCCACCCCTATTGTAGAACTGTACATGAGATTTTCGTCTCATACGGCTCCTCAAGGTCACAAGTAAATACTAAGGACGCGTACATTACTAATTGTCTTGATATCATCGATCTCTTAAATATCATACATAATCCCATCAGGCATCAGTCAAGTAACTTTTTTCGATAATTCACCCTTGGCTGTTGGTAGGGAAATTCAGATCTCTAACTAGACCAACATGGATATTTTAGCACATTCACTTTTAAACATACATTTATCCAATTTTAAAATTGAGTTAAAGTTAAAAACAAAAGACTCAGCTGTAGATGTGGAGTTATTCTTAAGAGGACAATATATGTTGTACTAGTTTCAAGCCCGTTGGGCGGGGAGCTTTAAGGTATTGTCGGAAGAAATATTTATATTTTGATAGTTGTTCGTTATTGTATTTTGTTGTTCCAATTATTGTGTAACATTAGGTAAGTTATGGTTGATGCACTGTAGACAAATAAATGTAATTAGCAAAAGAGTTTATAAGATAATATTGTGAAACATTGATGTAGCAAAGAATAAATATGATATAACATAGTATAATTTGTTATGAGCTAACGTAGTAA
>BQNB010188287.1:0-11964 GCA_026074375.1 Tanacetum coccineum | reverse complement strand
ACTACATTACTTATACTTCATATGCAAATTCTTATGTCATAGTGTTGTGCTTAAAACCTATTAAGAAAGAAAACCCTTTTCTTTTGTACACTATCTGATATGAAGTCGAATAATATTATAACAGCCATAAATTTGTAAAGTGACCAATAAGTTATGAGCATACCAGGGTAGTGGGAGTAAAACTCAGCCCCCCTTTGTAGTTTAAACGCGTTGAATTGATAGAAAGAAAAGTGTATATGTATCATTAGTTTAAGGACGCAGCCCACCACAATGATTTTAGGTATGATATTCGACATCTAAGATTGGCCATAAAAATAAACACATTGATTATTTCAAAAATAGGACGAGTAAGGATTAGTTAGCCCTTGAAATCATTTATTTTCGTCAAGTAGATAAAAAGTTATAAGACCTCAAAGTAGACGAGCAAAACTGTCACTTTTGCCCTCTTTTGTAAAACAGCCAGTGAACGTTTTTCGTTGAATTACTGTGTCAATTTTACTAACTGAAATGTCAAACCAATTATTGTTACTTAAAGCCTGAAGTGTCAACTTTAAGCTAGAATAAACGTCACCCTTTTTGGTTTAGTATTCTGCTCACAAATCGTGTGTGCACTTGGCTGTTTGTCATGAATGTTGACAATCTGTCAAACACTTGGCGTGCACTCAGCTAGGTCTGCCCAACGCACACCCCTACCTTTCAACCCACTTTCGAACCAGTTACCGACCCCGTCATGCAAAATTTATAAAAGATAAATAATAGCCAGTAGGCCAAAGATTATTAAGGTATTTTTATTTTGTTCTAACGTTAAGTAACGAAACCACAATATGATTTTAAAACTCTGACCACGTAAACGAGATAGGCTGAAATAACACATTTATTTTCTAAGTATAAAACTGCCCTTGCGACCCACACATGTTTAGCCTATTTTCTAACACGTTAAACGACCATTTTAGACAAAACTTACTTAACGAAAGTTATAGATTACCCAGCTGAGATTTCAAATATACTTTTACTTTTCAATATCGTCAACTAACGAACCCGTAATTTAATTGTAAAACTCTAAGTCGTCTCATGTTAAAACTTAGTAATATGTATGCTTAACTCAAATAGTAAACGTTAACGTTTCGTCTAATTATTTAACATACTTAGAGACGAAACCATGGGCTGACCTAGACTAATATTTTAAAGTATATACGACCTAGTTTCTTAAAAGTCTGAAGTCGTAAATTATATACTTATATTTTGACCGCGTTGACCCAATAAAGTTGACTATTTTAAAACAAGAAATTGTTTTCAAACGTCATTATTTTAAATAAAGTTCAAGCACACACTAGGGACGAGATTGCAAGTATTTATATTATTATTTTTCCGTTTAGTGAATATGTATTATTTATTCATAGGTTACGGATAAAGCCTTTTGCATCGTTCTCTTTTTCGTGCCACTACTTTGCTTCTACGTTATCATTACTTGAAGTGAGTTTATAGTCTCCACTTTTATACTTTTTCAATCATTTATCAAATCTCGAGGATGAGATCATGTTTGTTTTACAACATGGATGCAAGTACATTTTAAATTCAAATATTACGAGTTTGCCTAAGTAGCTATAACCCACTATGCCCATCATCATGAACTGTTAATTGCATAGATGTAATTGTTAATTGCATTATATGAGCGTGAATGTTATGAATAGATCTATTTGGGATTAACATCCCCGTTCGGGCAAGTAGCGCTTGGTAGTTTACCGGTTGGCCGGAAACGACGAACGTATACCATTTGGATTCATGGATGTTACGGGTTGAACATCCACATTGGGCAAAGTCATTTATATGTATTTGATATACATACATTGTTTAGCTTCGGTGTCATGAGCTTAGTGCATTTCGTAATACATTTTTGTGATACTGTATTTGTTACTTTATTACAAGGAAATCTTGCTATCTACTTCATTAACTTTATAAACCTATAAATTCACCAACATTATTGTTGACAGTTTAAACATGTTTTCTCAGGTCAATAAGGTACAAGTCACGGATACATTGTCTGTTCGTCATTGAAGTCTCATTATCATAAAGATTTACATGCATTATATTTTGGAATATTGTTATGTTGTGAAATCTTTATTTTTACAAGATAATCAAGTTAAGCCCATGAGCTTTTTGTATCGAACCATTTATAAAATCCAATGTGTTAGTTTTAAACGATCCTTATAATGGTTATTCTCATATCTTGTGCTATTGATCTATGAAGTAATACCCCCGGATCATCATATTCCGCTGTGGCCCATTTTGGAGGTGTTACAGATTGGTATCAAAGCCAAGGTTATAGAGAACCAGGTCTAACATTTTTACTTGGTCTATAACCGTTTTCAAACGTTGTGTCATTCAAAAGTTTTTCAAAGGGACATGCATACATTACTTATTTGCATCTAGCCATATGGAATTACTTACATTGTTCCTATCTTGTACATAATACTACAATAAATAACGTTCTTCCTAAAGCCTTCCAAAGCTAAAGATGTCTTCTGAGTTCTCCTGGTCTTGAAACTTGTACTCCAGCTTGGATATTCATTGTCTTTACTTGGTACAGGAACCTTTGTAGTAGTATGCATGAAGACTGGATTAACTTCCTCCAATTCATGCAGCATGTCTGAAAAGCTTTCTTTCATAGACTCCCTTTTTGGCGAAGTTTTTCAATCAGCTTCCCCCAAACCAACATCCCTATCCTTAAGCAGGTTCTGAAACTTTGATTTGTAGCTCAAACCATCTTCTACTTGTTTATCGACGTGCACAGCGGGAAATTTTGTAGAAGTCCAACCCACACCAACGACCACACTGTTCTTGTCATTAGGGCTTGGTGAATATTCGTTCAGGGGTGCATGCGAGAAATCAGCAACATTCTTCTCACGTATGCATAATTACTTCACAAACCATACTAAGTGAAGTAGTCTACACTACTGCCTGTGGAAGTTTGACACTGGTAACATCAAAGTCAACTTTGTCCCGGATGTACACCATTTGCCCCCCATGGATGGTTTGCGAACTCTGGAAGCATCATTGTCGTGTAACGTCCATATATCGAGAAGTTCTTGTCATAAGCACAAATCTTGATGTACAAGAGAATCATTACCATCTTTGGACTTCACAAAACCGTAGAGGAGTTGAAGCAAAGAAACAAGAGCACTTGGTTAATCAAAGGTCGTGTGAATGATGTCTGTCGAAAGAACTTTTAAAGATTTTGCTTGACTGGAAGCTATCATTGTCTTGGAATGCACAAAAATTACCGTGGGTGTGAATTGCTGATTACATCTCAACCCCCCCCTCCCCCCCCCCCCCCTTTTAAACTCTCTGGCTAACTTTGTCCAACCTCGTATTCTGTCGGCTATTTTGTTATCACCTTGAGTGAGTAATAACCAGACTATACCAAACTTGGAAAATGAAGTAGAATCCCCAAATTTGTTACTTAATCTTGCACTGTTGTTTGATTGAAGAACGGTGAAGATTAGATTCTTTACGTACTCTATAACCACTCCGAAAGTATGAGAAGTAATCACTCTTAAAATTATCCATATGTCTTCTGCAGTGTGACACTGAGTACTACAACGTACTCCCTTTAAGTGATAGTTATCCAGGGTCTCGCAACCAACCACCCCTGATGACGGGGAACTTTTAATTCAAGTCTTAATCAAATCCGTTGTACGTTCAAGCAAGTCAATCAATCGATAGATTGGGTTTTCAAGAAAAAGGGGTTAGAAAAATAGAAGGAAGTCTCGATGATGAAATAAAGTAGTCGCCTTCATGAAATCACAACACTTCAATCTCAAATGAGGGATACCAATCAAACTTCGTGATTACTTGTCATCGTTAGTCGAATCTCTGCCGTTTGTCGTTGTACGTGAATCTTATTCGGATATTTTATAGTGTTATGTATCGTGTTTGTTGTGTTGTTGTTATCAATTAACATTCACGGGATTTTACAATTTCTATGATTTAATAAACGATATAGATGAATTCACGGATTTTACAAAAATCAATAGAAAACCGTGAGTGATTTGAATTCGGAATTAGTTCAGGTACGAAAAATTCCAAAAAAAATTGAAAAATGTCAATAAATCATTAGAAACGTTGTTTTTGGCTTCGAACAAATCCCTAACCAGCTAAAGGATAATTACATCGTGATCTTCTGTTTTTCTCTTCGATTTGAGAGGTCACGGGCCTAAAACGGACTTACGGATCAAAAGTTATGGCCGTTTTACTGAAACCGTTTTCGTCACACAAGATTGCTAGAAAAAAAATTTCGTTCGGTCCAAAAAATTTTTTTTGCTCGTTCGATTCCACTCGTTCGATTCCTCTCGTTCGATCCGGTCGTTCGATCCGCTCGTTCGATCCGGCAATTTTAACAACTACCCCCAATACTACGCCGGTCCATATTCGTTTTGTCCTTGTCGTTCGATCCTCGAAAATTTCCGCTCGTTCGGTTATTGCTAGTTCGATCACCTAGTTCGATCAACTCGTTCGATCCGCTCGTTCGATCATTGAAATTTTCCGCTCGTTCGATCATCGAAAATTTCCGCTCGTTCGGTTCTTTAGTTCGATGCTCCTAGTTCGATCCCCCTAGTTCGATCCCCCTAGTTCGATCCCCCTAGTTCGATCCTCCTAGTTCGATCCCCCTAGTTCGATCCTCCCTAGTTCGATCCTCCTAGTTCGATCCCCCTAGTTCGATCCCCCTAGTTCGATCCCCCTAGTTCGATCCCCCTAGTTCGATCCTCCTAGTTCGATCCCCCTAGTTCGATCCTCCCTAGTTCGAACCAAAATGAAAATGCACTCGTTCGATCAAACAAGTATGAAGCTCGTTCGATCCAAACAGTTACATTGCACGATTTTATCTTCTTTCCGTCCTTGCGTTTTGGTTCGTTATCAACCACGAAATCGACCACGACTACGAGCTTGTTAAGCCTAGAAATGATGCCGGAAACCAATGAGCTCATAAAAAATCGAAAATCTACTAACCAACACACTCGAATACAATACACCCTCCGGTTTAGCTCTTGATACCAATTGTTAAAAGAAGATATCACTAGCTACCAAGAAAGATCGGAGGCGGGTGCATGGATTGAATCAAATGTTTAGCCATAATATGTAGAGTGTAAGAAAAAGATGGGAGGAAGTGGTGTTTTTTTTTTTATGTGTCTTAGAGAGTGAAACACAGAACACACCTCTTTTTACAAAATGATTCTCACCCTCATGGAAGTATGGAGGGGGGTATAATATAGGTTCAAGACAAGGGGAACACTATACTTTCTAACACAGTTATAACCCTGTAGTTTTGCCTAATGAAAAACTATGTAAATTCCGTTATGTCAACCATAACTTTTAAGGCTAACAGTGTTAGCTAGCCTAAGGAATGTCACGTGGGTTTTGTGGGTTTTCGAGAAGCATAGGCTATAACTTTCTCGTTTTGTATAAGCACAACACCCAAACCCTTATGCGAAGCATCGCAATAAACAATGAAGTTTTCTGATCCTTTAGGCAAGGCCAGAATGGGTGCGCTACACAGCTTTTTTTAATCAATTAAAATGCGGCTTCCTCCTTCTCTACCCAGTCAAACTTCACATTCTTCTGAGTCAACTTAGTCATTGACTTTGCTATCTTGGAGAAGCCTTCAATGAATCTGCGGTAGTAACGATATTAAGTCCTAAAATTGGCGGATCTCCGTTGGAGTCTTAGGAGACGCCCAATCTTTAATTGACTCGATCTTTGCTGGGTCCACGTGAATGCCTTTGCTATCAATTCAGTGTCCGAAAAACTGTACTTTTGTAAATCAAATTCACACTTGGAAAATTTCGCGTACAATCCTCTTTCTTAAAGCAACTTCAAATTAATTTGAGATGCTCTTCAAGATACTTCCTTGTTCTTTAAATAAAATTAGTATAATCGTCGATTAAAGACAATCACAAACTTATCAAATAAGGTTTGCACACCAGATTCATGAGGTCCATAAATACGCGGTGGTTTTGTTTTTTTTGTCAACATCCAAAAGGCATTATTGAAATTCATAATGCCCTTAACGATCCCGTCTTTTTCTTGACAAACAAGAGGGGCTCCCAGGGTGACGTGTTGGGTCTCTTTTTAATTCCCTTGTTGGGATAGTTCTTGAAGTTGTTCCGCCAGTTCTTTCATTTGCCAGTTCTTTCATTTCTGATGGTGCCAATCGATAAGGCGCCCGTGCTACAGGTGCAGCACCTGGTACCAAATCAATTTGGAATTCTACTTGTCGAGTTGGTGGAATACCCGGCAAGTCTTCAGGAAAAACTTCAGGGAAGTCTCTGACAATCGGCACGTCCTCAAGTCGCTTCTCCTCCGACTTGTCTTCGGCTTCCTTTGTAGTGATGTGTGCCAAAAAGACGTCACATCCCTTTGACAGATACTCTTGTGCTTTAGTGCACGAAATGATATTCAGTCGAGATTCTTTCTTTTGGTTGTTTCCGTTTCCTTGAAAGATTAACATTTCTCTTCCGAAAGGAACTCGCACAATCTTCTCGTCACAGATGATCACTCCATGATGCTTTGTTAACCAATCCATTCCAATAATGGCGTCAAAACTACCGAGTGGGACCGGCATCAAGTCGATGTTGAAAGGGTGGTTCATGAAGTTTAGAGTGCAACCTCGAATTATGGTGTTAACTCCTATGATTTTCCCATCGGCTAATTCTACGTCGTAATGATTTTCTAATGTAGTGGGGGTAATGTCAATCATGGCACTAAAGGTATTAGATACAAAGCTCCTATCCGCACCAGTATCGAACAAAACTGTAGCATAACGGTTGTTGAGAAGAAACGTACCCGTGATGACGTTAGAATCCAGGCCAGCATCTCTCCCTCCCAAAGTATAAGCTCTTCCTTGAGCTGGGCCATTCCTGTTGTTATTCCCATGGTTCTTCAGTTTTAGGCAATTTTTCTTGATGTGGCCGGTGTTACTACATTCATAGCATGCTCCAACCTTTTGATTTTTGTTGTTGTTGTTGCTATTGTTGTTATTAGTATTGACCGGACAATCAGTGGTAGCATGGCCATACCTCTTGCATTTTCCACACTTGGGTGCACATTGCCCAGTATTGTGGTAATTGCACTTGGTGCATAAAGGTAGGTCCCCAGTATAGACCTTCTTTTCACCAGGGCTAGCAGTGTACGCCCTAGCTACATTTTGTCTCTTGTAGGATTGCTGTTGGTGGTTGTTTCTTGACGAATCATCAGCCTTCCTCTTGTTTTCATTCTGCCTTTCCGCATAAGTGCGGAGTTTCTGATCCATCAAGTCGTTGGCCAACTTGATAGCAAAGTCAAGAGTCTTGGGCCTTGCAGACATGACATTCCCATGAATGTTATCGGGAAGTCCACCGATATACTTATCAATATTCGCAGTTTCATCAGCAAGAAATTTGGTGCACATCAAGGCTAGTTCTTGGAAACATTGAGTGTAAGCTGCAACATCGTTTCCCTTGACCTTAAGATTCCACAGTTCAATTTCGAGTTTCTTGATCTCACCATTTGGACAATATTTGTCCGAGAATTTCTTCTTGAAAGTCCCCCAAGTCATAGTATAGGCAGCATCATGACCTAAGGTTCTCACATGACCATTCCACCAGGTTAGTGCAGCACCTAGCAGAGTACAGGTAGCAAACTTCACTTGATTTCAACGGCATAACCGCTAATGTGGAATACTGATTCCATCTTTTCGAGCCATTGATTTAAACCAACAACGCCTTCAGTTCCCTTGAAGTTCAAGGGTTGGCATTTCATGAAGTCAGGATAGGTACAGACACGTGCAGGTTGCACAGGCCTTCTGATTCCTCCTCCTGAATTTTGGCTATCGTCATCCTGAGTTGAGTTTCTTTGAATTGCCCGATCGATCATAGCTTGAATGGATTCTGGAGTCATGGCGTCGTTTGTTCCTTGTCTTGTTATAGGCATGATTCTAATAATCACAAGAACACAATGTACGTGAGATATAATCACAATGTCGATACAAATGGATATGATAACTACACCACAACACAATGGAAAAATAAATAACATGAAATCAACCATAACATCATACGTTAATATTTCATAACATAATGTCGAGTCATACATGATTTGTTTGGATATAAAATGACCACAAATGATCTTAGTACAGAAAATGAAAATATGTCCTAGAGTCTATTAGCTGGGAATTACCCATAAAACTTAATAGACTATACAAGATAGCTAGAGATGAAAAGTACAACTAACAGCTATTACCGATGTCCTCCACCGTGTCAACCCAAACTATGGCCTCTAGTACATAGGTACGCATCATGTGTCTGACTGTACGATCCTTAGCGCTCTGGCGCTGCCACTCTATACGAGTCATGTAAGTCTCCAATGTCTCAAGTAGCGCGAACAATGTCCTATTCTGAGCCTCGGACCTAAGGTAAGCCTGGCGTACCTCCTGCAACTCTGTCTCATAAGCAGTCCTCTGACCTCTTACTACATCAACCTCAAGTCTAATGTCTCTGCGGTCAGTCCGTGCATCAAGAAGCTGTGTATAGAAGTCTTTACTCTCCCGCTTGTGAGCCTGTACCTGGTAGCTGACACTCAAGTTAACTTCCTCAATGGAAGTCATCATCCTATGCTCAAAAGCCTGTAAAGCTCTAGCATAACCAACATCCTCTGCTCTGTCAGCAGCTCTAGCAATAGTCCGGGCATCATGACCAGGACTACGAACCAAACCCTGTCCTGTCCCAACAGCATCAACAAAATCATACTGACCTCTAGATGCTCTAGCAGCAGCAGAACTCTCTGCTATATCACAACTAGGTGGGGGAGCAGTAAGTACAAATCTCCTCTGAGGTGGCATATCCTCCTCGGGGATGTCATATCTCATACGAATCATGACTGCCCTATGACCCAATGGTGCCTGATCATAGGTAGGGTTGATGGGAGGTGGTGATGGAAATGAAGGTGACCCAGCAGTAAAAGCATCAATAAGTGCTTGGGTAGAAGCAGCCATGGGTGGCTGAGGTCTAACAGTTATCCTTGCTCCACGGCGTCCAGGTGATGGTGGTGTAGCAGCAGTCTCATCCTCCTCAAATGGTTCAGTCTCAACAGAATCCTAAAAGGACTCATCCTCCTTAGCTTCCTCATCCTCAAACTCACGCTCCTAACTAGGATCCTCCTCGGGATCCTCGTCATCATACTCGCCATCCTAAGGCTCATCTGGATAATCAATAGAATCTGCATCAATATCATCCTCCATCGAATCTGAGTCAGCAATGTATCTAGGTGACTCAGCAGTCGGTGAAGCATCCTCAGCATATGGTTGGTCCTCGAACTGGATGTCATCATCAGGTGGTATGTGATACTCTCGGTGCTCTGGCTCCGGAACATATACTGGTACATGCTCATCCAACTCCATGGGGTCAGATACATAGGCAGGTGACAGTGGGTGTGCCTGCCCTTGTTGGGCAACTTCCTCGTATGGGTCCACATCCGGGATCTCGCCAGCATTCACGAGTGGAATACCCCATGCTGATGGCTCGCTTAAACCAGAAGATACGGATGTATAGGTAACAGTGGACGATGCGTTGTAACACCTCCAAAATAGATAAATTTAGATCCTCATAACACTTTTTCAACAGTGCAACAAAATTAAAGATAAAACCAAATCTAAACAAAGTATTGTAACACCCCCAAAATGGGCCGCAGCGGAATATGATGTTCTGGGGGTATTACTTCATAGATCAATAGCACAAGATATGAGAACGACCATTATAAGGGTCGTTTAAAAACTGATACATTGGATTTCATAAATGGTTTGTACAAAAGCTCATGGGCTTAACTTGTTTGACTTGGAAAAATTAAAGATTTCACAACATAACAGTATTCCTAAAATGTAATACATGCACATCTTTATGACAATGTGACTTCAATGACGACCATCCAATGTACCCATGACTTGTACCTTATTGACATGAGAAAACATGTTTAAACTGTCAACAATAATGTTGGTGAATTTATAGGTTTATAAATTTAATAAAGCGGATAGCAAGATTTCCCTGTAATAGAGTAAGAAATACAATATCATAAAAAAATTGTATTACGAAATGCACTAAGCTCATGACACCGAAGCTAAACAATGTACGTATATCAAATACATATAAATGGCTTTGCCCAATGTAGATGTTTAACCCGTAACATCCATGATTCCAAATGGTATACGTTCGTCGTTTTCGGCCAACCGGTAAACTAGCAAGCGCTACTTGCCCGAACGGGGATGTTAATCCCAAATAGATCTATTCATAACATTAGCGCTCACATAATGCAATTAACAATCACATATATGCAATTAACAGTTCATGATGATGGGCATAGTGGGTTATAGCTACTTAGGCAAACTCGTAATATTTGAATTTAAAATGTACTTGCATCCATGTTGTAAAACAAACATGATCTCATCCCCGAGATTTGATAAATGATTGAAAAAGTATAAAAGTGGGGACTATAAACTCACATCAAGTAATGATAACATAGAAGCAAGGTAGTGGCACGAAAAACGATGCAAAAGGCTTTATAACATTTTTAATCTTAGAATATCTTAGCTTATTTTCAGTTTGTTTTAAGTCATTTACAGCTTCTACTTTCAGCTAAAAACTTGCAATCTCTTCCCTAGTGTGTGCTTGAAATATATTTGAAATAACGATTATTTAAAAACAATTTCTTATTTAAAAGTAGTCAACTGGATCTACGTGGAGCGAGGTACGCTAAAATATAAGTATATAAATTATAACTTAGACTTTTAATGAAACTAGGTTTGCATATACTTTAATTTCATTAGTTGATGTCACCCCTTGTTTGACTCCGAAGTATGAAATTAATTAGTCCGAAATTTTAACGGTTTCACTTCGAAATTTTAAGAAACTAGGTTGCATATACTTTAATTCATTAGTTTAGGTCAACCCTTGGTTCGGTCTCTAAGTGGGTTAATTAATTAGTCAAAACGTTGACGTTTTACTTTTGGAGTAAAACATATTCATTACTAAGTTTTATGATGTGTTGGCTAGAGTTTTGAAATTAATTTACAGGTTCGTTAGTTGACGACATTAGAAAATAAAAGTATATTTGAATTCTCCGCTGGGTAGTCTACAACTTTCATTAAATAAGTTTCGACTAAAAACGTCGTTTAAGTGGTTAAAAATGAGGTCAAACATGTACGGGTCGATTGGCAGCATTATACTTAGAAAATAAATGGTTCGTTTCAACTGTTATTGTATGCGTGGTCAGGCTTTTTGAAATTCGTTTGTGGCTTTGTTACTTAGCTCTAGGACAAGGTAAAAACGTCTTTGGAAACTAGGCCAGGTCTGCTATCATTTGCCCTTCATAAGCTTAAGCCTTGCATTGATTAAATTAGTTAAAAACGAGTGCAAAGCAGAGGGTGTCGACCCTTCTGTCAACAGTAATAACTATGTGACAGCAGTGCTAAATTTGGACTACGATTGCGAGTCCGTTTCTTAACCGTTTTGGTTGACTCGAATTCCTAACTGAAGCTCACTATGCTTACTATAAAACACCCCCACTTCCTGCCCTTAATTCCACACCAAACTGCGTTAAAATGAAGCCTAAAGTTGGCCCATCATGAAAGTTTTTAAAATTGGCAAAACGGCAGATTCATACCTCAAACTTTGAGACCCTATAACTATTTATTCACTTAACGAAATTCGTTGATTCCAGGGGCAAAACATAGGTCACTTGTCCTACTTTTGAAAATAGTTAGGGCGCTTCACCTACTTCATGATTTAGGGATCGAACAATCCACATAATATCACTAACGTAGACTGCGTATTTAAAAGAAGACATAACAGGTGCGACGCTTTCCATCTATTAGTGCGCCTAAACTACAAAAAGAGCTGAGTGATTCTATACCCAGTACCCTCGTACAACTATGTATATGGT
>BQNB010188286.1:0-11964 GCA_026074375.1 Tanacetum coccineum | reverse complement strand
CTATTTTAATTAATGCAATGATGTTGGATTTTTAAACGTACCCTTAGAGGTCGTTCTTTGTATCTTGTGTGATGTATATTATAACGTCACGCCCTCGGACACGTGTTTCCGACTAGGCCCCGTTTGGGGGTGTGACATAAAAGGTCTACGATCAAAAACTCGATGCTGAAAATGAAACTCGGATGTACTTGGTGTTTATCGAACTTTGTACTTACCAAGTTTGATTTGTTGACTATTTTTTTGGGATAAAACGTAAAGGAATCAAGTTTGATTAAAAGGAGCCAGCTTTAAATTCCATTGTGAAACTCAGTAATTGTCAAACAGTCAAACTCGGTAATGTCAAAAAGTCAAATTCAGTAATGTCAAAAAGTCAAAAATCAGTAACAATGAACTTTGTGAATTTTATGCGCTCATAATTTCTGCATCCTTATGACGATTAATGCTCGAATGTCTGTGGAACAAAAAGATCAGTCTCTTATGTGTTTTGAAAACATCAAATGATTGTGAAAAAGAAATCAAGTTTTAATGAATTCTAAACTTTGGGTCAAATATGTCTATTCATAATTGTTTAAGTGGTCTAAGTCATGTCCGGTTTCGACCGTTTTCTGCAATGAACATAATGAGGAGTGAGTGACTTAGTGACCATTCAGTTATTGAATTAGATGTGTTTATTTACATTGTTTAGAATTCATGACAAAAAGTGAAAGTGGAAAAGTTTTTATAACTTGAATCTGAAAATCTAAGTTTTATTTGTTTAAGTGGTCTAAGTCATGCCCGATTTCAGCCGTTTTCTGTAATGAACAGATTGAGGAGTGAGTGACTTAGTGACCATTCAGTTGTGGATTTGTGATTGAATGATTCTATGTTATCATTTTATGAAAAGTTTTTATCTAAAGATTTCTGAAAAAGTTCTCAAAATCTGTTATTGTCAAAATGGTACTCCTTCATAAAAATGGTTTTAAGAAGATGTATGATCTCTCTTTAATTTTTCATAAAAGTGTCTTGATTAAAATCAAAAGAGAAATCTTTATCTTTCTTGAAAGAGTATCATTTCACAAAGAATTTCTTGCGATGATATTTTAAAACAGACAGAGAGAGCTAAATCCATTCGCGAAAAAGCAAATCAAAAGTGTGTTTGAAAAAGAATTGCCAGAACACACAAAAATGATAAATTAAAAGAAAATTTTGAATAAAGCGTATGACATGTGCTAGAAAAAGCAAGTACAAGCACATGAGAAACAAACTGATCAAAAATATGTTCGAAAAGAATTGTCAGAACATATAAAACAGATAGAGTAGAAAAAGACAAAAATGTCAAATGAATTGTTTGTTACCTAACATCTCTATTTTATTCATTCAGTAATCATCATGGCACAACAACATGCAGCTAATGTTTATCCAGACGAACTGTATCCTCCAAACAAAAGATATGATCTTATGGATGCTAACAAGAAGATTGATTTTGAACAAGTGCAATGTCTACCTGAAAGCAAACTTCTGACGAATATCATCAAGAATCATCCATTACGATTCAGCATTGCAGCTTCTTCATCTGTACCATGGATCTATATGGCACAGTTTTGGCATACTTTGAAGGAAGGCGAATCCAAGTATAGACTCACATTTATGCTTGACAAGAAAGAGCTTTCTCTTACCCTGGATGACTTCAGAACAATCTTACACCTACTAGAAGCAACTGACAATAATCATGATAGTTTTGTGCCACCACCATCATTTTTAGACATAGTTTCATTCTACAAAAATGAATTGGGATTTACAATAGAGCTGAAGACATCATCAAGCTTTAAGACAACTGGTCTTTTGCAGTCATGGCAAACATTGTGCAAGATATTTTCCAAAAGCTTGACAACACATGTAACTAGATGGGATCAACCACCATTGCAGATAATGCAAATGTTGTATTGCTTTATCAATAACATTCATGTTGATTATACGGAGCTACTATGAGAAGGACTTCATTATTCTCTTCATCATCCAACATCTTCGATTCCTTATCCAAGATTTACTAAGATCATCATTAGTCATTACATGACTAATTTTCCTGAGATTTCAAGGCGTGCTCAAGACAGGTATCACAATCTGAAAGATGATGATATAATGAAAAATATATTTAATTCAAGAAGATACAAAGACAAAGTTGGAATGAAGATTCCTGCTTGGATGATCTCAGAAGAAATGAAGCATACGGAGCATAATTGAATGTATGAGGAGGTGTTTGGGATAGATGTTTCTCTGACTCAGTCATAACCGACTAAGTCTACCCAAGGAACGCATAGGACACCTAGCGCCCCTAGGTCACCTAACCCTAACATGGATGCAGGAGTGTCAAGTGTTCCAAAACAATCAACTGTGATTTGTTTTTGTATTCCTCAAAGGAGATCCACACGTCTTACTCCACCAGCTTCAGTACCAACTGTTGATAAAACATATGAGATGATTTTACAAGACACCTTACAAGTAAGTCTTGCTGAGCACAAAAGTCGAGAAGAGCAAGAAGCTAGAGAAAATGTAGAACTGGTTAATGAGCACTTGGCATCCGTAGAAATTGAAAAGATTGTGGAAGGACCAGAGAATGTTATTGATGATAGTTTAATCCCTAGGAATGATGATCAAAATCTTCCTGGCATTAGGTTAGAGCCTAGGAGTGATAAGGAAAGTCCGGAGGTGGAGATTACTAATGATGAAGAGGTGGAAATTACTAATGTTGTACTACCTGTGAATGTTAATGAAGAAGAGGAAGAAATAACTAATGAGGTGTATGAATCAAAGCGAAGGGAGAAAGGGAAGATTGTAGAGGAGTCTAAGAGTACACCATTCCTTACACCAATTAGATCTCCTAGGATTCATAATAATCTCGTATCTTCAGATACTGAGAAACTCCAAGAATTGACAGTAACTGATACTACACTTACACCATCATCAAGTTCACTCAACACCAAGTTATCTACCACAAATCGACTTCTATCATTATTCAAAGCCAAATTTGCTCGTTTTAAATGCTACAAGAGTTTCTTTCAGAAGTTACAAGGACGTTATGTATATTTGTTTGAACATCTGAAGGAAAAGTTCTTGTCAAGGAAGTCATTTGATACTCTTGCTGATCATCTCCAGGAAGTAATGGTTGAATCACTACCCATTATGGTAGATAAGCATATCAAGGAGCAAGTCGAAAAGCAAGTTCCTGAGCAGGTTAAAGTTCAAGTTCTAGTGTATGTTACAAAAGGGCTACTTTTGGAAAGGCAACATAATAAAGAAGAGACAGATAAGATGATTGCTAAAACTATGATACAAGAGCGTGGGAAATTACAGACTGAAATTTCATCACAGATTCAAAATGCAATTGATACTAACATTCCTTCTCTGGTTGATGCGTCTGTAAGAAGTTATATGTTTAGACATATTCTTTATGTTTATCTAGATCAACCTCAAACAACATCTATTCCAGAACAACAATATCAACTGTATCTATCAGGGAAAGCCGATCCTTAGTTGCAACAACAAGACATAGCAATATGGCTGGTACTTCAGATGAAATTTGAGAAACTTTAGGTACCTCGGACTACTTGTAGAACTCCTGCCGTTCGCCTAAGAGATCAGGACGATCCTCATAATGATGCTCATCCTGAGGGGGAGAATAGTGCAAAGCGGCAGAAGACATCTGAGTATAAAGCACATGTGACTGGAGAGTCGTCTGGACAAGTCAATGAAAAAGAACAAGGTCAATCATCTTCAAGGAATCAAGAGCAAACATATGATTATGATTTTTGGATTGAGTCTGATGCTTCAGATGATGATGAAATACTAATGAAGCAAGTATCACAAGATATCATGGAAGAAGTGTCACTGACCATTAATGAGGCAGAGCTAAAGAAAATTGCCGATGAGATGTTGAGACAAAGATATACTTCAGGAGATGAGCATCAATATCACATTGATCAGATGAAGAATTTCTTGAAGAGTGACATTATTTGGGAAAGCAAAAAGGAAATTCTTGCTTCTCCACATCCACAAAAGACCACATCTTTAGTTTAAAGCTGTTAGAGAGATCCTGAAGCTCCAGCATTGTCTCTGATAAATCAAGATCTTTTGCATTTGAAGAAAGGAAATTCAGGGCCTAAGAAGATAGTGTTGTCACTTCACAAGTTTCTTGCAACTATCTTCAATGATGTTGATATCGAAGAACGGACTTCCAGATAGGTGAGTAAGTGTGTAAAGAAATTTAATCCTTATGCTCGGTATGGTGTTGAACATTAGAAGAATCCTCATGCAAAGATCTTCTACATAAAGAGGCAGAAAGAGCCTGGAAAACCAAAGGAAGTTGTTTATTCGAATTCAAAGATCATTCAAGTTATCAAGACGTACTGGGAACTGGGCCATGAACATAAGTTCATCACGGAGATAGTTTCAAGAAGAGCCAATGAGTGCATAGTGTCAATTACCGAGCTTGATTACAAGAATCTCAATAAGAATGACATTGAGGATATGTACTTACTGATCATGAATGGAACGGTACTTGATTATGCAGAAACATGTCTGCTGTGGTCTTTATCAGTTTTCATCAGAAGTTCAATGATATGGGAAAGAGTGCATGATTTTAAACTTGGAATAGAAAGTGTTGGGATTCTAGATTTGATGAGAGAAAATAAATAAAAGAATGAAACATAAGGACTAAATCTAGCAGATCAGATATCTACAAGCTAGTGGAGAATTATGAAGATTTGGTCAAAGTTTACAAGATTAAGTTTAGGAAAGTATTTAATTAGTTTAAATAGTTTCCTTATCATATTAGGAAGTATTTAATTAGTTTAAATAGTTTCCTTATCATATTAGGAAAGTATTTAATTAGTTTAAATAGTTTTTTTTATCATATTAATTTACTTCCTTTGTAAGTCATGATCTCTCCCTATATAAAGAGATCATAGACATAGGTTTTAGATATAGCAGAGTTGACTGATGAGAGTCGAATAGTAAAAGGTGTGTGTGTATACACCATAGTTAGATTATAGTTTGTTAGTAACCTCAAGTTATAGTTGGGGTAAAAAGGAAAACGTATGAATAAAGAAAACCTTGTGATAACATTGATTGTGTTCTTATAATTCCGTTGTGCATATTCAATCATTGATATTGTTTATCCTAGATATAAAAGATCTAACCAATCTGAGCTTAAATCGATCTTATCAATTGGTATCAGAGCCTCGTGGCTCATGATATCTAGGATCTACAAGGTTTTTGGTATCGTGTTCTTGATGAAAAGAATGATCAAATTTTCTGTTTTTGGCGATTGGCTGATTTGGTAAAGATTAGGGTTTTTGCAAACCTTAATTCAATAAAAACAAGATTGGTGATCTATAATGTTCCTACTAGCTTTGGTGAGTTAATCTTTGGATTGATGATGAACCCTAGTATGAATGAATGATGAAGGAAACAAGAGCACAAGAAGATACAAGATTTAGGGTTTACAAAACTCTAATGGTTGAGTTTCTTGTCGTCGTGATAATGGAGCAGCAGGTCTTTATGTTTTGACGAGCAAGGTTACAAGAGAAGCTCTATTGGTGGTACATTAAGATCGATAGAAGTTATTGATTTAACAAATGCTGCTCGATGTTGACTTAATACTGTCAATAAAATGTTTGTACTGCTCGTTTTTGTTAATACTGCTGGCTTCGTGGATGTTTGTACTGCTAAGGTAATTTACCACTGCTCGCCTTGAATTCAGTACTGCTTAAAATAGAAGCAGTTTGTTACTACTGTTGTTGGGCGTAATGGAAGTAAGTGCTGCTAGCTTTGGGTTTATAAAAAGTTAATACTGTTCGAGCTCCAATGGTATGTTAATACTGCTACTTGATTTTTAGTACTGCTAGTATTGGGCTCAAAAAGTTTATACTGCCAGTTAAAGGTTAGTACTGCTTGTTGAAAGTTTGTACTGCTGGCTTAATGTTTGTACTGCCATTGGAAAGCAGTTAATACTGGTAGTTATGTCCGATATCAGACAAAGAAAAAAGTTAATACTGCCAGTTTCATCCGATATCGTACAATGAAGAGAGTTAGTACTGCTAGTTACACTCGATATCGGATGACACACATGGTTTGGATCTCAGACAGAAGTGAAATTATTTCAGTTTATTCTTATTGATTTTATGGCTCGTTTGGGGATTTATTGAAGATGTGATTACGAAGATGATTGATTATCACTTATTTGATGTTGTAGTTGAGTTTCACAGATGCGTGTTCTTATCATACCTTTTAGCAGGAGGTAATTTGTTTGTGCTTATAAACGATGTGACGAAGACTTGACGAATCTAGCAAAGGTGTGTGATTTTTTTTATGATGCTCAATGCTCACATTTGCTATCACTTAGTATGTGTCTCATAGAAGATGAGGATTTTGTCAAGAGGTTGCGGTCTACTTATACTTTTTGGTCTCAGTATGAGTTTGGAGTCACGTGGATAGTACAAGATATAAGACACAAGTTTGGGATATTCTACTTCTTCATCAAATTCGTTATACTCAGTTTTCTTCATCAGTGATCATTACATAGAGCCTATAGAGTTCGAGATTCAAGAGATGGTAAACATATTGGTTTCAGGGGAAACTTATTGTTAAAATGTTTAACCATCTACATGCACCACTTGAGGGGAAGGTCATTACTACTACTAGTCATTGTTAATACTACTAGTTTACACTTTCTACTGCTTGAGTTCATTATTTGTGCTGAACTTCATGGAGGTTAATTTGAGTCAGTGGAAAGCTTGGATTAAAAGTCTTGATATATGATGTGTGGTTTTGAAGATCAAAGTTGCATACAGTCCCCTATTGAATGAAGACAAAAAAGGGGAAGATGATTATATGAAGAGCAACTTATAGATCTTGTGGTGGTGGCATGACATGGAGAGTTTAACTTAAGGGGAAGATCTTAAGTTAAGGGGAAGTAGTTAGCAGTTTACAAGGAAGTTTTGTTTCATTCAGGGAGATGATTACATCTCAACTTCAGGGGAAGTTTTGGCTTTATGATGAAGTTCGTACATGACTTTATTTGTTTTGTCATCATCAAATAGGGGAAGATTGTTGGGATTCTAGATTTGATGAGACAAAATAAATAAAAGAATTAAACATAAGGACTAAATCTAGTAGATCAGAATTTTACAAGCTGGTGGAGAATTATGAAGATTTGGTCAAAGTTTACAAGATTAAGATTAGGGAAGTATTTAATTAGTTTAAATAGTTTCCTTATCATATTAGGGAAATATTTAATTAGTTTAAATAGTTTCCTTATCATATTATATAAAAAGGAGGACTAGGCATTTAGAAAAAGATACCATAGAAACATCGCAGATGAGATCGAATAGTAAACTGGTGATGTGTGTACACCAATAGTTAGTATTTAAATAGTAATAGAGTATTAAGTAAGCCCCAAGTTATTGTGGGTAAATAGGAAATCGTACAATGAAAAAACCTTGTTCATAAACTTTGAATGTGATTCTTATTATTCCGCTGCGTGTTATCAATCATTGTTATTATATCGTAGATGGGCTAATCGATTCTCAACAGGGAAGATGAGGAAGAAAAGACTAAAGACGAAACTTGTCTTGTAGCTCAAGCGTCTAATGAGGTACTTCTCAACTGACTTTTATAGTGAATGAATTTACGTCAATAGAAGAATTATGTAACAACCCTCAAATCTGAGTATGCATCAGGGAAGAAAAGGGAAAAAGAAAGGGAAGGGAAAAATGGTGAATATACGAATGCGTTACATATAGGGTCAATAGCACAAGATTCTGAGAACGACTATCTAATGTTCGTTTGAAAAAAGATACATTGATTAACAAAATACTTGTTTGTTACATAAGCTCATGGCTTCAAATTGTTCAACAATATAAATAAAGATTTCGGTTTATAACAATTGTCCCCAAAGTGTAATAAGACCCCAAATCTTAAGTGTTGACTCTTCAATTATTGACTCCCAATTTCATCACACCACGTCTAATTGACCTGAAAAACATGCTTAAAACGTCAACATAAAGTAGGTGAATTACATAGGTTTTATATAAATGATTGGTAGACCCAGCAAGATTTCCAATGGTATGATAAAGTCCACAAAATGCAAAACATCATAAAAAGTAATTACATTTCCTAAGCTCATGACACCGAAGCTCGACATATATGGATGCAAATATAATTTGCCAACAGGTGTCCGTGAATGATGTGCTAACCCCGCAACATCCCAGATTCGACATGGTATTACTTCCGTGTTCCCTGATAGCAAGTCACCCTATACGGATTGTCAAATTCACTAATAGATTTATCCATAACCTTCGCGCCCACACATGTAATTCCCAATCACATCTATGCAATTAACAGTTCATGATCATGGACATAATGGGTTATGGAAACTTAGGCAAACACGTAATCATAGTATAAAATGTACACTTGCGTCCAGTTTGTAAAACAAAGCATGTTCTCACCCAAGGAATGTAAATCAATTTAAACAATTATAAAACATGAGGGCTATGAACTCACCTAACCGGTATTTCTTGAGATAATAAATATCCAAAAGCAGTGGATCACCCGATTAAGTACCTAAGTAATAACGGTCAAGTCTATAGTTTTACACATTAACTAACACTCAATTGTATAAACTAACTTCCATATTAATTTATATATACCGTTATCACTTGATGTGGTGATGCACAGGATTATAGTATTTATAATTCCAGATGTTCCGAGAAACCGTGAAGTTGTCATTAATAAATATACATATTTATTAAATTGTTATAAACCCCGTCAATGTCCTAATATCTTAATGTTCGAACGACTTGTCAAGTGATTTATTTAATTCACTTTTGTTTTATAAAGTATTCCTTATTTTTCTTATAAAATACAAAACAGTCCCACCCTGGGTTTATAAGAATAACTTTAATTTACATTTTAAACCCCTAAGTTTCATTAATTACATAAGTGGTCCTTCAAGTTTACAAAGTTGTAATTTATGTCTTTATAGTTACACTTCAATCCTTAAGTTTCACAATGTTTCAAAAACAGTCCCTGGAGTTATTGTATTTCGAAAAATGACAATTTTAATCCCTTAGGTTTCGAATTTGACACTTTTAGTCCCTTGGTTTGCGAAAATAGTATATAAGCTCCAAATAAGCTTCAACAAGTGTCATTTCTCTTTGTTAAGCTCATTTAAGTTATAAAAGTTATTCCGGCTTAAAAATAAGCTTATCGAGCTTATTTTTGGCTTAACGGGCCTTGTTGGACCCGTTAAGGTCCGTTTAGGTTTTTAACGATCCATTTTAGTTTTAATAAGTCCAAAAGTCTATAATAAGCTTATGAGGGTCCGATAAGTTTAAAATAAGTTCGAGGAGCTTATTACGGCTTATTTCGAGCTTATTGGGCCCGTAAGCCCAATAGCTTAACCCGATATACCCTTTAGAGTTATTAGGCTTTTACTAGATCAGTTTTAACTTGAATTTAGCCCCAATAATCTGTTTTGTTTTCAGCTTATTGGAAATAAGCCAATAAGCATTTGTTAATGGGCTTTCGGGCCCATTAATGACCCGAAGAGGTTTTAACCTCTTTGGTTCGGCCCATTGAGGTCCGATGACCTTGTTTTAGTCCATTAAGCACTTAGAGGGCCAGTTGCTTATTTTTGCTTATTCGATAAGCTAATAAGCCCGCTGTTGGGCCTATTGGGCTCGATAGAAACCCGGTAAGGGTTCTAGTGGTTTGGTCTCAATTCTTTTGGGACAATTGCCTATTCAATATTTTTAAAAAGGCTTATACTGTCTAAGCCCCGAATAAGCTGTTGGAGCTTATTCGTGGCGTACGGGCTTTTTGTGGACTCGGGAATGGGCTAGATGGCCCACTTTAGGTTTCGTTTGGCTAACAATGCATGCCAAGGTCCGATTAAGGTTCTTAGGTTCAAATAAGCCCCTTGAGCACTGTCATTAGGATCACTAATGAGCCGTCCCGCTTATTATTTTTTTTTGGGCGAGCTTTTAATTAGGTCCTTATTAAGGGCCCTTTAATGGCTAGAAGGCCCCATTAAAGGGTCCGAATGAGTCATATAGATAAGACGGAGCCCTAATGTGAAGCAAAATGAGCACATTATCCGATTATGAATAAGCCCCTAGTGGCTTATTATAAGCCGCGGCTTATTAAAAACTCGTCTTGGGCCTTGTATGGCTTGATAGAGGCCCGTTAGGGGTTTTAGCCTTTTTGGTTGGGTTCATTTGGGTCCAAAAGGTTTATTAGTATCTTGTATGGTTTCATTAAATCGTCTAGCACCTAAACAACGTGTTTAACATTTTCTAATCGCGACCCGTGACATGCAACCGATCATTAACCTTGTATACACGCACCCAAGCCAAGTTGCTATGTTTTCTTTAAAAGTTTACGTATAGTTTTCTTATATTTTCGTATATAGGGTATGTTGTTCACATTGGAGACCAAGCTTTCATCTTGGATATAACATTTTAAGTCCTTGTCGTTTTAAATCACATGGTACACGCACCTTATTAGTTTCTTGCACCACACACGTATAACGTGTACGTATATAGGTTCGTATACTTCATATACACCACGACATGGGTCTAGAAATCAAAAGACAATTAACTACGGTATGTAAGGTAGCATGGGAGACTTACAAATGGTCCTATGCCTCTTCCTGGTCGTGGATTTTAGACAACACAAAGCGTTACACCCAAACGTGTAAGTTCCTAAGCCAAAGCTTGGTTAAACCAATCCTTAGCTCGAATGTCCTTTTAAACTTGTTTTGATAACTAGTAAAGTTTGTGGGTTTGAGTGAGATCAAGGAGGGTATTCGTTGGCGGTTTGGGATTCGAACGCGAAGAGAGAGTGAAGGTTTAAGTGTTTATGAGTTTAAGAAGGGTTTAAGTGTATGTGTGAGAGTATATTTATAGACAAGGAACTAGTTCACTCTCTTGGTTTCATAGGCAACCCACACCGAACCAAGCTTGTACTCTAGGAGGTAGTTTTGAGACTTCCTAGTTAAACATCATGGTTTTAGGCTAAACCACACAAGTACCACTCTTAATGACTTGCATGATGTACAAGATTTTGTTAGATTAGGAAAATCACAAAGATTTGTGCATATACATGCATATGCCGCGGTTAGCCAAGGCAAGGAAATCAAGCAAGTCATTGTCCATTGTGTATTAGTCCTTTAGGAGACCATTAGGACACATATTAATTACCTAGGATTAGTACTAGTACTTTAAGGATCCTTAGTTTGATTTTTGCTAGCTAGAAATCCACATGGGACGATTTGTTTATGGTGATAAACAAATTTTTATTCGGCCTTTTGACTTGTACACAAAATAATTATACAACTTTGGTGTTTACGGGTTAAAAGTGAGTATTGGTTTAAGTCTAGGTAAGTCTAAGTATTTCCGGGGTGTGTCCAAATGTATTTTATCGCGAAACGTAACCCCTTTTACGTGACCAATAGAAATAAAATACGCAAAGTACATAATTATCTTCTTAATAATTATTTCTTACTTGGTTGATGTAAACCTTAATTTGTTTGATGACCGTTTACATTCATTGATTATTTTTAGTCTACGCGATTTATCCTAACAGTAAATATTAAAAGTAAACGCGTATCGGACTAAAATAGATAGTGATCATTACTGGAGTCGTACAATGACATGAAAATGAGAAATGTTACAGTCTCCACCCGTTAAAAGAGCTTTGTCCTCAAAGCTTAAGACCCCGTAGTGGATGACGAAGCCCGGTTTGTGAAGAGTTGTGGGTATTTTTGTTTGAACGAATCTTCACGTTCCTAGGTGAACTCAGGGCCCCGCCTAGAGTTCCAGCGAACCTTAACCAATGGTATCTGGCTTCGCTTCAATCGTTTGATCTCCCGTTCCACGATTTCAACGGGCTCTTCCACAAACTGGAGCTTATCGTCAACATGAATTC
>BQNB010188285.1:0-11964 GCA_026074375.1 Tanacetum coccineum | reverse complement strand
GGTTAGTCAAATTGTAAGTGTTCACATGGGAATGTTGGTGTTATGGTTTTGTGCATGAAAGTGACACTTTCATGTGTCACTTTCTTGTGTAAGCATGAGCACATGCATGAGATTTCAAGAAAGATGCTTGTTGAATTAATTTTGAGCATGCATACATATATATTTTGTGGGTTTTGGGTATAGGAGGAGGGGTGAATGAAATTTTTGGGCTTAGGGCATAATATTATTGATAACTTGAGTTTACACGAAAAGATTTCGAGTTTTCGGGGTTCTGTTTGGTCAAAAACGCGAAAAACCCAATTTAAGAGATAAAACCCTAAAATTTATATCGGGAGTGATTAAAAATCACGAAATACTCAGAAAAGTTAAAATATCTCATATAAGGCCTAAATTAATTAATAATCGATGTCGGGATGCGTCCGATGATGTTTTTTCAGTTTTACGCAGTTTAACTTTTCGGTAAACTGTCAGATTTAATTTAACGTATAAAATTTAAAAGTAAATGTCCGGAATGGGTCGGAATACTAACCAGGAATTTACGAGGTGTCACACGCATAACATCTTTAGAGATAAAGGCACGATACACCCAAGATGCTTGGAGCATTACTAAGGACAGGATTAGGACATTACAGCATCAGAGACAGGACGACGGCGACAAAGTGACTAGGATCATAGGGCGCGTCAGAGAGCTAGAGCGTGCCAAAGAGCTAGAGAGACAGGATGGACCACCAGACACTAGCAGTTGTTGTTAAATTTAGCAATTTTGTATAGCCTACTAAGCATTTGGGTTTTACCCGGCTAGTAGGTTCGTTATGAAACTTTGTACTCTTATGATGTATTGTAAGAATGATGTATTAAGTATTCGAACCTATTCAGGTATGGTTACGATGTTGTTATGTATGACGTTAATTTATTTATGCCATGGTTGATCTCATTTTTATATTCTCTGCGTGTCGTGATCTCACTTTATATATTGTGCTTAATGCGTGTCGTGATTATGTTTCGGATGAAATCTCATGTGTTATATTTCTTATGTGAATTTAGAAAATGACACCAAAGAAAAACAGTATGAGCGCAACCGCTATTGAGGAACTGATAGCCCAACACGTGGCTGATGCGTTGGCACATTATAAGGCGAATCAGAACAGTGGAAATGGAAACGATAATGGAAATGGAAGCCACAATTCAGGAAGCAGTGGTGGAAGGACGTTGCCTACTGCTCGTGTGCACACGTATAAGGAGTTCTTGAATTGTCAACCACTTAATTTCAAAGGAACTGAAGGGGCTATAGGATTAACCCACTGGTTTAAAAAGATTGAATTTGTGTTCCATATCAGCAACTGCACTGTTGAATGCCAAGTGAAGTATGCCACTTGTACTTTGCTAAGTGGTGCACTAACATGGTGGAACTCCCATGTTAGGAATGTTGGACATGATGCTGCATATAGGATGCCACAGAAGACTTTGATGAAAATGATGACTGAAACTTACTGTCCGAGAAGTGAAATCAAGAAGCTAGAGACCGAGTTATGGAACTTGATGGTGAAAGGTACTTATGTTGATAGCTATACTCAACGCTTTCAAGAATTGGTTTTATTATGTTTGAGAATGGTTCCTGATGAATCTGATAAAGTGGAAAGGTATGTTGGAGGCCTTCCTAATAATATTCAAGGGAGTGTGATGGTATCTAAGCCAAAAATACTCCAAGAAGTAATTGAGTTAGCAAGAAGTTTAATGGACCAAAAGATTCTTACCTGTGTTGCTAGGCAAGCTGACAATAAAAGGAGAATGGATAACAACCCAAGAAACAACCATGCTCAACAACCGCCTTACAAGAGGCAGAATGTGGCTAGGGCTTATACTGCAGGGCCTGGTGAAAAGAGAGAGTATGCTGGAACTCTACCCTTGTGCAACAAGTGCAAATTTCACCACAATGGGTCATGCGTTGCAAAGTGCACAAACTGTAAGAGAACTGGTCATTTGGCCTGAGATTGTGAGTTTTGTTGTTGCTAATAATCAGAGAGCCTCGGGAGCAAACCAGAAAACTGTTACGTGTTTTGAATGTGGGAATAAAGGGCACTACAAGAGTGATTTTCCCAAAACTAAAGAATAAAAATCATGGAAATGCAATTGGGAATCGTGAAGCTCGTGGAAGGGCTTATGCTTTGAGAGGCGGTGAAGCTAACCCGGATTCGAACGTCGTTACGGGTACGTTCCTCCTCAATAACCATTATGCTTCTATCTTATTTGATACCGGTACCGATAGAAGTTTTGTGTCAACTACATTTAGCTCCCTAATTGATATCGCCCCATCTATATTAGATAATAGTTATGACGTTGAATTAGCCAATGGAAAAATAATAGGAGTCGATACCATAATTTAGGGTTGTACTTTAAACTTATTAAACCACCCATTCAACATCGACCTAATGCCCGTAGAACTTGGTAGTTTCAACGCTATTATTGGTATGGATTGGTTGTCAAAGTAACATGTCGTGATCGTCTGTGATGAGAAGATTGTTTGTATCCCCTATGGCGATGAAGTATTGATTATTCATGGTGACGGAAGCAATAATGGAAACGAGTCCTAATTAAACATTATCTCGTGCACCAAGACTCAGAAGTATATGTTGAAAGATTCCATCTATTTTTGGCACACAACACTGAAAAGAAGACTGGAGACAAGTCGGAGGAGAAGCGACTTGAGGATGTTCCGATAGTGTGTGATTTCCCGAAAGTTTTTTCTCGAAGACTTGCCTGGAGCCATGCCGACCCGACAAGTGGAGTTTCAAATTGACTTGGTACATGATGTTACACCTGTAGCACGGGCACCTTATAGATTAGCTCCATCCAAGATGAAAGAATTGTCGGACCAACTGCAAGAACTTTCCGACAAAGGATTTATAAGACCAAGTTCCCCACCTTGGGGAGCTCCGGTTTTGTTTGTCAAAAAGAAGGACAGGTCATTTCGGACGTGTATCGACTATAGAGATTTGAACAAGCTAACAGTGAAGAACTGATATCCGCTTCCAAGAATCGATGATTTATATGACTAACTGCAATGGTCAAGTGTCTACTAAAAGATTGACCTAAGATCGGGTAACCATCAACTTAGATTTCATGAAGAAGATATTCTGAATACCGCGTTTAGGACTCGTTATGGTCATTATGAGTTTCAAGTTATGCCATTTGGTTTGACCAACACACCGGCGGTATTTATGGACCTTATGAATCGGGTATGCAAGCCATATTTAGACAAGTTCGTGATTATTTTCATTGACGACATTTTAATCTACTCCAAGAACAAGAAAGAGCAGGAACAGCACCTTAAGTTAATTTTAGAATTACCTAAGAAGGAGGAGTTGTATGCCAAAATTTTGAAGTGTGAATTTTGGATTCCTAAAATACAATTTCTCGGTCACGTAATTGATATTCAATGCATTCACATGGATCCCACCAAGATCGAATCTATTAAATATTAGGCATCTCCTAAGACTCCAACGGAGATTCATCAATTTTTAAGTCTTGACGGTTAATACCGAAAATTTATTAAAGGTTTCTCGAAGATCGCCAAGCCTATGACCAAGCTAACTCAGAAAAGTGTGAAGTTTGAATGGGGAGATAAGGAAGAAGCAACATTTCAATTATTGAAGTAGAATTTATGTAGCGCGCCAAGCTGAGAATTTTGTAGTTTATTGCGATGCTTCGCATAAAGGTTTGGGTGTTGTGTTGATGCAGAATGAGAAGGTGATTGATTATGCATCACGTCAACTCAAGATTCACGAGAAGAATTATACAACCCATGACTTGGAGTTAGGAGCAGTAATGTTCGCCTTAAAGATTTGGAGACACTACTTGTATGAAACAAAGTGCACCGTGTTCACTAATCATAAAAGCTTGCAACACAACCTTGATCAGAAGGAGTTGAACATGAGGCAACGTCGATGGTTAGAGTTACTTAGTGATTACGACTGCGAAATTCGTTATCACCCAGGAAAGGCGAATGTAGTGGCAAATGCTTTAAGCCAAAAAGAACGGATTAAGCCATTACGAGTTCGAGCCTTAGTTATGACTATTTTCTTGAATTTTCTCGTTCAGATTTTGAACGCTCAAGCCGAGGCAATGAAAGAAGAAAATGCCAAGGAAGAAAATTTCGTGGCGTGAACAAGGATTTCAAAACCCGTCCCAATGGGACACTTTGTATTAAGAAATGAAGTTGGATACCGCATTTTGGAGGATTAAGGGATTTGATTATTCATGAATCACATAAGTCTAAGTATTCGATTCACCCTGGATCTGACAAGATCTTGAAGAAATTGTATTGGTGGCCCAACATGAAAGCAGAAATTGCCACCTATGTTGGCAAGTGTTTGACATGCTTAAAGGTCAAAGCTGAATACCAAAAACCATCTGGTTTACTGGTACAACCTGAGATACCCCAATGGAAGTAGGAGAAAATCACCATGGATTTTATCACAAAGCTACCAAAGACATCAAGTGGTTACGATACCATTTGGGTGATTGTTGATCATCTTACCAAGTCTGCTCACTTTTTGCCAATGAAGGAAACTGATACGATGGAGAGATTGATGAGACTTTAATTGAAAGAAGTGGTCTCAAGGCATGGAGTGCCGGTCTTTATCATCTCTGATCGTGATAGCAAATTTACATCGCGCTTCTGGCAGTCACTCCAGAAGGCTTTGGGTACTCGTTTGGATATGAGTACTGCTTACCATCCGCAGACCGATGGACAAAGCGATAGAACCATTCAAACTCTTGAATACATGTTACGCGCTTGTGTAATAGATTTTGGAAATGGTTGGGATAAGAATTTATCGCTAATAGAGTTCTCCTACAACAACAGTTATCATACTAGCATCAAGGCCGCACCGTTTAAGGCACTTTATGGTCGAAAGTGTCGATCACTCGTCTGTTGGGCCGAGGTTAAAGATAGCCAATTCACTGGTCCAGAAATCATTCATGAAACTACCGAAAAGATTGTTCAAATTAAGAGCAGAATTCAAGTTGCATGTGATCGCCAAAAGAGTTACGCCGATGTGAGGCATAAACCTTTAGAATTTCAAGTAGGTGACAAGGTTATGTTGAAGGTTTCACCTTGGAAAGGGGTTATCCATTTTGGCAAACGGGGAAAGTTGAACTAGAGGTATATTGGACCTTCTAAGGTGTTAACAAAAGTTAGAACCGTTTCTTATAGACTCGAACTACCTCAACAATTAAGCAGGATTCATAGCACGTTTCACGTGTCCAATTTGAAGAAGTGTTTGTCCGATGAATCGCTTGTAATTCCATTGGATGAAATCCAAATTGATGACAAGCTACATTTCGTTGAAAAACCCGTAGAGATTATGGACCTAGAGGTCAAGAGGTTGAAGCAAAGCCGCATTCCTATTGTCAAGGTTTGATGGAACTTTAGAAGAGGTCCAAAATTCACGTAAGAACGCGAAGACCAATTTCAGAAGAAGTATCCACACCTTTTCGCCAACCCCGCATCTACGTCGAATACCACAACTTGAGCTTTAGGGACAAAGCTCTTTTAACGAGGAAAGACTGTGACAACTGACTATTTTCCAGGTTAATATTTTATTATTAAGTCGTCATAATTTATTTTGAACATATACGTACTTAATTCAACCTAAATCCGGGGAGTTATCCCGCGTATAACCATAAACATTTTCGGACGAACACCGACTCTATACTAAGTTTAGTCTACATTATTTATGCACATTATTAATCTCATGAGCATTATTTTTGCAAGTCATATACATTTGGTTTTACCACTTTTTACATAACTCGTTTAAACTCGCGCTTTAATGCGTACATGCATGCAAAACTACCCAATACCCTCACCACCTTTACCAACACCCTTAAATACTTATACTATCAAATAAATAAATTATTTCCCTCCCCCTCAAACCATATGAACCGGCCCCAAGTAGTATTTTTATACAAAATACTACCTAATATATACTACACACGATATTCTAGCTAGTTTGAAATTTATTTACCCACTCTTCCCACTACCTTACACCTTCTTACATAAAGCAACACCCTCCCAAACCACCTTACACCAAGCCACGCCTCCCTACCTTCTTGAGTGTTAGGTTGTTCTTGTCATAAGATATTTTCTAAATAAGTAGAATGTATGCAACTAGTTCCTTCACTCTCACTTATCACTTGCAAGAAAACTCAAAACCTCTCTTTTCTCTCCTCAAAACCCACGGCTCACAATCAAACATATAGGGAGTCTTTGTCTTCCATTTTCTTGATATTTCAAGCATATAAGGGTAATCAAGTTTCATTTCTAAGGTGTTCTAAGGTTATTTCAAGGTTGGGTTTCAAGATTAAGCTAGGGTTTCATCACTACTAAGTTAGGTTATATTATAAGTTTTTGGGTTATAATCAAAACCTAGGGTTCATTTGTGTTCATCATCTTTGTAAGCATCTCCTAACTACACTTTTGATTCTTTATGCATCATGATATACATTTTCTTTCAAAACAAACATCACCCATATGATTGTGTTATCATTTTTATAAACTTAACTAGTAGTTTTTAGTGATTAAAATGTATCATTTACGTTCTTGCAATATTATTGTATTTATTGAATTGTTGGAAGTAATCTAGTGATTTTATATGTTAGCTAGTGATATTAGTAAAGTTGTATCTTGTTGATGAAGGGATTAAGTTAGTCATGAGGTGGATTTGTTGTTTGAATTAGTAGTGAACGGAGATAGGTTAGATTAGACCTTTGGGAAAGTTGTGGATTTGTTATTTTAGCATTTCGGAAAATTATGTAGGCTGTCCCAAACAGCCCACGTGTTAGGGATTACTTAAAAAATTTGAGATGTTAAAACTCTAATAATATGATAGTAGATGTCGTTATGGAAATTTTAACGTAAAAAAAAACACAAACAATCAGGACTTCGGAAATGAGCAAGCTAATGTCAAAAATGAAGTTTGGAAACGCCTTTTCGACAAAATTGTTTCGGGGTACATTTCCTGAGCAGTTCCTAAATCGTGTGTTTTGACCCACTTTTCGGGTCACGAAATTGGTAAAGTGTATAAAAGAAAATTGTACGAATGAGATTTCGCTAATTAAGGAAACTTTTCTTTTGTCATGAAAGTCAATTAATGAAGGAAGCTTATACTTGTGAAGTTGTGGTATTATATTTTTCAGAAAATGTAAAAAATTTCCTGCGCACATTTTGGGTTAATATAGTTGCTGATTGGAACATTAAATTGTGTTTTCGAGCGTTTTTTGGTCCGTTTGGACTATTAAAACCTTAACGAATAATAGTGTATTACTTATAAATCATTAGGGCGCATTAGGGACTTTTTAAAATCGATACTTCGTAAGCGTTAGGAGTTTACTAAAAATAGAAAGGTTATATCAACGAAAAGTATATATCTGTGAAATCACGTATTGAATAACAAAATTACGAAACAAGCATATGCGGGTGATGTTGGCTATCTAAAAATAGTTTGTGCATCTTTTTACCTTTATCTTGCATTAAACCGCGTCATTATTCATTTAGGTCGCGGTTAGGATTTCGTGCTCATATTTCGTTCACCGGTTATTATTCTACATTTCGGTTGATCACTTTGTCACTCACTACTTTGCTTGAGGTGAGTTTATAGCCCCGCTTTACTTCTTTTATCACTATTTTGCAAATCTCAGGGTAAGATACATGACTTGTTTTACATTTGGACGCAAGTACTCTTTTAAACGATTACGGATTTGCCTAAGTAGCGTTAACCCATTATGCCCACTATCATGAACTGTTAATTACTGTTTGTAAGCGCGTGTGTTATAAATACATCTATTTGGGATTGACATCCCTATTCGGGTAAGTAGCGCTTACTAGTTTCGGAGGACCGAACTAACGAACGTATACCATATCAGACTTTGGATGTTGCGGGTTGAACATCTACACGGGCACATTCTTTGCATTAATATGCACACATATATTGTTGTAGCTTTAGTGTCATGAGCTTAGTTAAATCGTAATTACTTTTTATGATATTGTATGTGTTACATTATTGCACACTTTGAAATCTTGAGTTCCAACATTTATACTTACATAAACCTTTGAACTCACCAACTTTATGTTGACACTTTTAAGCATGTATTTCTTAGGTCAGTAACTGCATGCTACATGGATAGCGTTTTGGAGCATCATATTTGAGTCGTATTTTGTTGTCTCATCACACAGAAGATTTATTGCATTACTATTAGACGTTTGGTTATGTACTAAAATCTTTACGTTTTCATATTAGTGAACTCTTGAATCATGGTGCTTTTTGTTAAACATTGGAATGAAATCAAAAGTTATCTTTCAAACGAGGCGTTCTTTATCTATCTTGTGCTTATGTATTATAAAGTAACTCCCTCGGTCACTATTCCACTGCCATATATTTTGGGGGTGTTACACATTAGGACACATTAATGACAAACACTTGTTGTTCAACATCTAGAACACAAGTGATAACAAAGAGTCCTGCGCAAAATCCTTGTGATTATGCCAGAACATTCAGAGTGATACTCTTTAAGTATTTCACAGTGACGAATGGAAATCCTTCCAGCGTCAACATCAAATAGCACTACAGTAGGTGACTTGTGAGATTCTATATGAATCAAGCTTTTGCCAACTTGATATCGATTTTGGCCCAGTAAATGAATTGACGACTCAATTAGTAAGACATTAACTAACTGATTCACTCTTACCGTTTTAATAGTAGCAATACTATTAATGAGGCAACATGCTTTGAGGTGTCCGGTAAAGAGATACTAGAAAGTACAGTGAATCTAATGCATCAGCGTTAGAGGATCTAACACTTTGAGCTGGAAACCCTATCAAGGAGGTTCGTATAATTAATATACCTGATCACAGGTACAGTGTTTATACTGTAAAACGGTCCTCACGGAACCAGAGGTTAACGTTACCGAACTTTGACGAATATCAAAGACTTGATTCGTCTATATCTGTTGTTTATCACTAACATTCAAATGCAGGTATATTCATTACCACATGCTCATGCTCAAGTTACAAAGACATACTATAAGCATCAATGATTCAAGAATCAAGAAAGCTCAAGATCATACAAAGACAAAGTCTCCGCAACTCTGATATTCAAGATCTTCCTTAAAGATATCAAGATTATCAAGACAAAGATTGTCAAGGGAGATTGTTAGCAAGCTTTCAAGATGATGCATAGTGTGAGCATGTCGGTACCAAGTCACAAGATCGCAAGATGAAAAAAATGACAAAGATCTCAAGGAAAAGATTTCAATATCTTAGAATTAAAGACCAAGTCAAAAAGACGATGATAAAGGCTCAAGGTCAAAGATACACACAACATAAAGGAACAAGCCTACAACAAAGATAACGACCAAGACCAAGACCAAGACTACAAGAGCTTAAAGACAATGCAATCTCAAAGAGCTTAAAGATCAAAGAGCTCAATGACCTCACTTCAGGGAAGGTTGTTAGCCTCGAAATATTGAGTCAACAATTGAAGTCTCGGTCATTCAACAAAGAAGTATCGGTCATTCATTTATATACGTTGTAATAGGCTAGAAAGGATATCGGGCTCATTTATTAATCTAATATTGTAAGCGTTACAGGCTTAAGCCCAATCAAAACCCGAGCCCGCCTCATGGAATTAACTAGGCGTGTCATACACCCTATATATACCCTCCCTAGCATGTTAGGGAGGGGTTGATTGTCATTTGTAACACACACATACATGTGATAATCCATCCATCTTTCTTTCTTTCTCTCTCTAACATCTCTTTACAATTTCTTCTAGTTTTCTTCTCTTTGATTCTTATTTATTTCGTATGAAGTAAAGATATATTAGGTCCTACACTATTGCAATGAAATAACCATTATCATGAACTGTTAATTACTTTGTGTAAGCACGAATGCTATGGATAGATCTATTAGGGTTGACACCCCCGTCGAGGTTCTGGTTTCTCACATGGCCAGCAAACGCATTTCATTTAAGGAGTACTTGGGTGTTTTGGCAAAACATCAAATTTCGGGGCACGAATCTAACATACTAGGTTTCACACGTAACGTTAAGGTTTAGGGGTCATGAGCTTAATGCAATAGTAAATACTTTTCTAATATTGTATGTGTTACAATAGTCACCGAACATTGAAATCTTGTGGTCCACTGCTTTTACTTACTAAAACCTATGAACTCAACAACTTTATGTTGACACTTTAGCATGTATTCTCAGGTCCTTAATTTCATTACCTTGGATTTACCTGGAGCATCCCACTAGAGTCACATTTTGCGGTTTTATCATGACGAAGATTTATTACATAACTTTGACGTTCGATTGTAAACCTAAATTTCTTTATATTTTGTGAACTCTTGTAAACATGTCTTTGTAAAACTTTATTTATTAAATCGAACGTGTATTTTCCAAACGACTCATATAGAGGTCGTTCGATATAACTCGTGAATTTTTGCTATGAAGTCATGCCCCCGATTATCTTCCGCTATGATATTTTGGGGGTGTGACACAATCCTACTCGACTTGTATTACATTATGAAAGGTGCGTGCTTGTTTGACATGCTCAACAGGTACATAAATTTATCAAATAATGGTACTACTATTGGTATCCTATGCCCACCAATAAAGTACAAAAAGTACATAATATTCCTTTTTGTCTTACCGTTTACAATGCAATACATTTTTTAATCAACTTTTGTTCCGTAATTTTTGTCAATTTAATCTTTTGACTTGTTAAACTTTATATTTTTTGTTCGGTATTTTTCGTATCACAGTTTTATAACATAAACAAAATTATAAAAATAATATAAAAAGAAAAAAAAGACATAAGGGGTACAAATGGCTTTTTTGAGAGGGTCTTTATCAATGTTTTGAAACCCGGTTCGACCTGGTCGGTTCAACCGGTTCCGGTCAAAAAAGGGGTCAAATTGAACCGTTTCGAAACCTGGTTAGACCCGCCGGGTTTGTAGTGACCCGGGTCAACCCGGTTCTTGAGACCCGACCGAGTTTTGATTTTTTTCGTGTTTTTTTACGAATAAAGCAATTTAATTATATATAGTTGCGACATAACTTTATTTTTACATGTTATATTTGTTAATAAATTATTTTTAGACTAAATATATGAACTATTCATGATTTATATATATATATATATATATATATATATATATATATATATAGAGGAAGGTTAATGTAGTGTAGTAGCTTAAAGTTGTTAAAATGAGAAGTTATCTTAACTATTGAATCCATTAATTGTTATGTGATTTAATTATTAGTAGATACATGACATTAAATCTTATACATAAAAATTGATGTACAACCACAAAAAAACTTGATGCGTAACCATTTATAGCTGATAAACATGATACATAGTTTTGCTTCACAAAAGACTTAATAAAAATAAATATTTTATTCGCAAATTCAGTGATATACTCTTACAAGTTACATTCGAGTTAACAAAACAGTTGTTAAACTATGATAAACAACTGATACACGTGAATCTGGTAATACTAAAGATCGCGAACCAACTACTCGTACACGAACCAAAACCTCCAACAACTCGTACACGAACCAATAACTCGTACACAGACTAACAACTAATTAACGAATATGATATTTTTCCAATTTCTATTGCTTCTCACTTTAACAACTTTAAGCACCTACACCATTTTTCTGTGTGTATATATATATATATATGTATGTATATATATATATATATATATATATATATATATGTATGTATATATATATATATATGTATATATATATATGTGTGTGTATATATATATGTATATATATATGTATATATATATGTGTGTATATATATGTATATATGTATGTATATATATATATATGTATATATATGTATATATGTATGTATATATGTATATATGTATATATATATGTATATATATATGTG
>BQNB010188284.1:0-11964 GCA_026074375.1 Tanacetum coccineum | reverse complement strand
ATTGAACATTCAATCAACACATCAAACTCCAACTCAAGTACCAACTGTCACTGCACCTGAGAACATTACTCAAGTAGAAACCAATACAGAAAATGCATAATTTGATGACAATGAATTTGTCAACATCTTTAGTATACCGGTACAAGAACGAGGGGAGACATCGTCTCGTCATGTTGATTCATCAAACATGCATACATTCTATCAACATCATCCTTCTGGACATCGTTGGACAAAAGATCATCCATTAGAACAAGTCATTGGGAATCCTTCTCAATCAATTAGAACAAGACATCAACTAGAAACAGATGGCGAAATGTGTATGTTCGCACTCACCGTGAGTCGAACCGAACCGAAGAACATCAAAGAATCCATGGCTGATTATGTATGGATTGAAGCGATGCAGGAAGAACTTCACCAGTTTGATCTATTAGATGTATAGGAATTAGTCGACATACCACTTTGCAAAAATGTCATTAACATGAAGTGGATCTGGAAAAACAAACGTGATGAGGAAATACTGTAATTCGTAACAAAGCTCGTATTGTAGCTAAGGGATATGCTCAAAAGGAAGGAATTGATTTCGAAGTGTCATTTGCACCAGTTGCTTGGTTAGAAGCTGTCTGGTTATTCATTGCGTATGTTGCACACAAATCATTTACAGTATACCAGATGGATGTTAAGACAGAATTTCTTTACGGACCTCTAAAGGAAGAAGTGTACGTAAACCAACCAGATGGATTTGTAGACCCATATCATCCTGACAAAGTCTATCGCCTCAAAAAGGCATTATATGGACTCAAACAAGCTCCAAGAGCGTGGTATGATGAACTCTCTAACTTCCTCATATCTAAAGGATTTTCAAAAGGCTCTATTGATCCAACTCTGTTGATTACTAAAAAAGGGGAAGACATATTGCTTGTGCAAATTTACGTTGATGACATTATTTTTGGTTATACGAACCTAAAACTTTCTAGAAAGTTTGAAAAACTAATGCACAACAAGTTTGAAATATCTATGACGGGGGAGCTAAAATTCATTTTAGGAATTAAGATTCACCAATCCCCACGTGGTATCTTTATAAACCAAGCTAAGTATGCTCAAGAGATACTTAAAAAGCATGGTATGACCTCATGTGATAGCGTTGATACTCTAATGGCTACTAAAACCCTAGATGCTAACCTATTGACCAAACAAAATATCGTAGTATGGTCGGGGCACGCATGTAGTTAACAGCAAATAGACCGGATATTGTACACGCAACATGTTATTATGCTCGTTATCAAGCAAGACCAACTGAAAAACACCTCAGGGAGGTTAAACGGATCTTTCGGTACCTTAAGAATACTATTAATATGAAACTCTGGTATCCGAAGGACACCGGTTTCGAACTAACTACTTTTCAGATTCGGATCACGCGGGCTGTCTCGATTAACGTAAGAGCACATCTAGTGGCATACAATTTCTAGGTGGTGATAAGCTAGTCAGCTGGTCGTCAAAGAAGCAAGACTGTACTTCAATGTCTTTTTATGTGCTTAATCGTTTGTTTTCAGGTTTTTAGCACTTGGATGGCTTTTGGAGGAAATACACGTGACTTGGGCTCATTTAGAGAAGAAACGGACAAGACTACAAACCTACACCAAATCTCATGATGACTTTTTTGCAACTAGTGGCTGAGACAGGCGTCGCAAGCATATATATAGCGTCGTCGACGTGATCAATATAGTGATGGCTTCTGGATTTTGGCGTCGGCGTCAAAATGTGGGCCGACTTAAAAAAGATCTAGAATTGTACTACTTGGCGATTCGGGCCTCGAGAATAACAGCGACGCTCGTCGCGGTGGACAACTCTATCATATATAAATTCGTTTTTAGGGTTTTAAGTGTGTAACTTTGCATAACTTTAGGGAGACGAACCCTAGTCTTTGTAGCAGCTTTAAAGGCATTGTTAGGACATCAAAACCCTTTTGTAACTACATTTTATCCATGTTTTATATCAAGTTAAGAGTGTTATTCATTAATCATTCAATATGTTATGTGTTGTTGTGATTATCTATGGTCTTGCTTTATCCATTAACATGCTAGGCTAAAACCTCACTTTGTATTTGTTTTGATTGCATGGAAAGTCGGATTGTAGAGCCTTTTTACTGTTGCTTCTTGTTTGTATGATTGTGCGCGTTGGGTTTAGAAAACCAGCTTTTGTTTGTATCGCTATAGACACGTCTAGGGAAACGTGAGTGCATAGAAAGGATACCATCAGGTAACAGTCTTCAAACTACCTTACCCCCTTATATGGTTGATCCCTCCTAAGGTATTTCACACGCATTTAATATACTCTTAGGGGCCTTGTAATATTCTTCATACTACCTTACTTGTGCATTACCTTAACGGGATATTAAATAGACGATAGGTTCGTGTAATCACATTTACGACCTAGAAATATTAAAAAATCATCACATGTGTGACAATGGAACAATTTAGGAGAAGCATCTGATAAGTTGTGCTTAATTAAGTAAAATTACATTATATCTATCATAAAGTTATCACAGTAGTATAGATTTTCAATTAGTTTAGATTATCTGTTCAAATCAAAACATCCTCTCAAACCATTAGACTTTAATTGCTTTTCTTATAAACATGAAAAATTCAAAAATGATCTTCTCTCAACCATTTAGTTCTATTGGAACGTGAACAAGGCTCTTCCAACTATTTACTAGAGAATGGATAACAACCTCCGAGTCTTTCCTATACTTTCTTCTTTCAACGGTTTGGTACTATTGCCTATGGAGTTATAATAGTTCATTAGAAGTCCTTCGTACGACCACCTCATGTTTTTGGAGCCAATGCACATGGGGGAAATAGTTAGGCTTGATCATTGTTTAACTTAGTTCCACTGCTTGAATCCTTTCAAACTGAAGAATTTAATTCTGTATATTAGCTTTCTTGTAGTCTATCTTTTCATTGTGTTAAGTGTTTCGTAACCCATTCTTGTCAACCACTACGGGAGACGCGAATCCTATCCGTACTCTTGGAGATTACTCCAAACCTAGCATACCATTGAGCTCCCTATAGGGAACAAACGTTGGTGTACCTCTCGTTCCGACACCATGCCGGTTGGTGCAAAACGGTATGCTCATTCCACGGACTTCGGTCATGAGGATCCAAACCAACACCTCATGAGGATTTCTTTAAAACTTGTGGACTTATTAACATTGACAGTTGAAAACAGGGAAAAGAACGAGCCTGAGTTTATTATCTATTTTCCTTCTCGTGATCAATCAACGTCTTCTGCATGAGTCCACATCACTGGGGATCTTACTACTTCATTTCATTGCTCAATTCTTTCCACCGGGAAGGACCGTAAAACTTCGAATGATACTTATGTTTCAAAACATCAATAGAAGATATATTTATTGAGCTATGGACTCTTTTTAAGGATTACTCTGAAAATTTCCCTCCATCATGGTCTTGCACTTTATGGCCTTCAAATTGAAATCTTCTACGATCTTGTCGACACACCACCCAGCATGGGCGGTGACTACGAACAGGGAGGGGCTTTAGAAATTTAAGGCCAAACTGAGACATGGGATTCTATCGAGAAGTTAGCCCAATATGAGGATGAAGGGTGGAATGATACCTTCATCCCTGATGAAGAGAGCCTTAATTACAAAAATCCCGACATCAAACAATTACTAGGAATCATGGAGCGTAAAGTTGATACACTTATGAAGGATACAATCTCGCTAGTGGGAAGAAGCGAAGGTGTATTTAGGATGGCAACCAACGAAATGTATCGACCACCTCTCGAGCCATCACGTCAAGAGGAATTTGAACACATTGTGATGAACTTCATCCTCGATCAGGGAAGAGAAGGGTGGTCACACCAGCTCATAGGTATATATCGAGGAGGGATTGTTAGCGATTTTATGCAACTTTCTTCGAAAGTTACAAGGAGGTTAAAGGAAAGATAAACAAGAAGGGAACAAGTTAGAAAAACTAAGAAGATTACAAAATAACAGACATAAAGAGGACATTGGGACCTCTTAGCAGACCTTAATTTCTCGAAAATCCTACGAAAAAAAAACGTTCCCAATACCCTATATTCTATTCTACGAATCATATGGAAGATATGTTAGACTAAACTTCTCAATATCTACCCACGTTTCCAGAAAACAGCTTCGGTTTAAAAACCAGGTTAAGTGAACCTGTCAAAACATCGAGGCCCCCGACATGACAAAGGAGAATTCTTTGAAACCAACCGGAACCTCTTAATGTTCCGACCGTTTTTAAAGACGAGAATCATATTAAAGACAAGACCCCGTCACACTACGCTTTCACACTCACGGTTAGTAACTGCTTATTTGACCCCAGGGGAAGGACAATCGTTTGAATTTTTCAAAAAAGTCAACAGTCAATGAATCTGGGAAGTTGGAAGATCCTGACGGCGTCAGGATTAATACTCGACGCCGTCGTCACGTTTTCGGGTTCAATATATAAAAAAAACCATTCTCTTTCCATCACTTCGCCCCACGACCAAAACTCTCTTTCTCAGCCTTCACATAACTTGGACCCGTTTTTTTTTTGCAGCACGACAGCAATAATCATCCTTAATTGGAAGTGATATATCTTTTCACTCTCGCTTCTCTTTCATCTTGATTCGATCTCAATTTTATTCAATGGCAATCCCACCCAATTGATCCATGCCACAAATTAATTGTTCAAATTAGATGATAATCATGCACCAATCTAAGTAAAATGTTGTTACCTAAGGTGTTGAGATAATTAAACCCAACACTTTTACAAAAACAACCCAAAACTTGGATTAATGGTCATGATTTTTCAAATTATTCATTGTGGGTCGGATTCAAGGGGGTGTCTAGGAATGGGTTTAACGGAAAATAGCTTAGTTTTCCCTCGCAAACCATGTTCAAATGAAAAGTCGTCCTAACGACATCACGACAAAACCACGACGCCGTCGTGACCCTCTGATCACAAAACACCTAACGTATCATTCTAATTTCGCCAGTTTGTGTTGAATTTGATTTAGACAATGAGCAAAAGGCCAAGGAGCATAAGAGGGCAGTCCTCCGCCTCTCAAGAGGTCTCTGCAGAAGAAAAATTCCGAAGGCTTAGGGTATTCGAGCATAGCACACACTAATTACGTTATGACACTCTTGCAAGGCATCCCATTCACCCTGGGGATGTAATCGATTGGGAGTTTTTAGCCAACCAAGGTCTTGCGCGCTCCTTCCTCAACTCCATTAACACCGACCCTTTCTCGGGTCCTCAGTGGATGAATCTCTTCCAAATAAATGAACATGCTTCAGAGTTGGTCCGGGAATTCTTCTCTTCATTTGAGTTTGATTCTTCCCCTTGTAGGTACGATCCTCAACTTTGGGTATTACATTTAGATTGGGGGGTGAACGAAAGGAAATGTCTCTTCTTGAGTTTAGATCGAGGGTTGGTTTGTACACTGAGCAACAGTCAAGGGATAGGGCAACCCTTAGTGGACTAAGTAGGGCAGAAATGGTTAAGGCAAACCTCATGATACCCATTCTCTTATTTCTATATTTTATTTTAGAATTTTGGCCAACCATTTGGGTCGGTGGGGGGTTTCTTGTAGGAAACACCAAAAGGATGCCATTTTAGGGACCCAAAGTTAGGCTAGACTACCGATGATAGAAAACAACCATATCAGGGAGAAAGAATGAAAAATACTCCAGTCGAGGTCACTAAGATTGACCTCTACTATCTCTATTGCATCTACACCAATGCGGTCGTTTGCAACATCCCTTGTTGGCTTGCTAAGTACTTGAAGAGTGTGGGGGACAAGAATTTAATTTGTAGAGGGATGTTTGTTACAAGAATTGCCTGGTCATTTAGAGTGTTAACAGGTGAATGATGAATGCGTTGAAGTGTTAAACACTCCACCCCATGTATTCGAGGAAAAAGTGCCTCTTATTGCATATGGGGGTTATTATGGAGTACATAATAGGGATGCTGCTGGCCCTTAAAAACAGAGAGACAGTGGATCCGAGGAGGAAGATGAGGGAGATAATGAGGGCAACGAGGCAGCTGAAGGATATGTGGGTCATGAAGGGGTTGGAGGTTCCGCCGACATATACCGTAACATGAGCCAATGAGATTGGCAAGTTCGCCAGGCGCGTTGGATGGATCAGCAAGATGAGCAGTGGGGGATAGGCTATCACATTTGGATGGGAGGGGTCGCAGGATGATCGCAGCCCACTAGATGTATGATCACATGTAGCATTCAATACCTGTCCACTGATGACAACCTGGACCCCTACCTCCAAATTGACCCGTTCCCTGGCTATGAGGCCAATTACTCACCCGCTGGCTATCAGGGATACATGCCTCCAAGCTATGAGTACCGCCCCGACCCCTTTCAAGATGACTCTTAGTGATCTTTCATTTTGTAATGTCTTTCGCTGTTAAACAGTTATGGATTGTAATAGTCTAGGATTCGAATATTTGAACTATTGTTTCTGTGTTTGTTTGAACTAATTATCGTTTAATATTACGAGTGTCTTGTGTTTTAATTCTCTACTGTTTGTTTTATTATGTTTGAATTATTTGTAATCATGCTTTGTTTGTTTATAACTTCGTCTTATTTGCAATCAAAGGTATTTTGCAACAAAATAAGTGTAGGGGAAATATTCGGTTTTTAAGAACCAAAATTCAAACATTTAAAATAAATTGTTTAGATTAATTCGCATCAGTTTCGAGTCATTAATTCCAAGTTTTTATGCAGTGCTTTCTTCAGATTTGACTAATAAAATTGCGTGCAGAAAATTTCTCATAAAAAACGAAGAATTTTTCACAGACGCTGGAGACGGCGTCGGGATTAACACCCGACGGTTTAACTTGTCGCCGTCTTCCAGGCTTAATGAAATTGAATTTTTTAGTATTTCTGAAAAATAAAATGTGCAATGTTTAAAATTTGTAATTCTTTTGTAAACCTGCATAAACCTATAATTACATCAGTACTCTCATCTTATCTTTACTGCTTTCATAGAGTCAAAACCCTAAATTCTCGTTATATTTATATCTATCCCGCTGATTTTATGGCTTGGTGTAGTGTTCTTTGTCTGTTGATTTACAGGTTATATTTGACGGAGAAGAAAGCTTGAAGTTCTTAGGAAGTTTCATTGGATGATTCTTGGGGGATGATTTAACTAGTTATCACATGTTTCTTTTCTATTATTGAGCAAACCAGCGGATTACTAGTTTCTTTTACTTGTTTTCTTTTTTCTTTATTCGTTTTTACGGGTACTTCTATAGAACATTGGGGACAATGTACAACTTAAGTGTAGGGGGAAAATAAGCCTTAGAAACTATTCCTTTGATTGCCATTTGCTTTGTCCCTAAAATGATGGGTAATATATCAAAACATAACATAAAAAGGTAATTTTGACCAAATTTTTTTTTATGACACATACCGACGAAAACCAAGTATTTAAAAAAAAAAAAAAAAATAATAGCGTCTCATGGATAGGAATGTGTATGACTAGCACAAAAACCCTCAAAATTCTACCAAAAAAATGTGAGGTTCGCTTTTAGATCTTTAAGAATTCGGGTATCCATTAATGATACCCAAGATAATTTGTACCTTTAGCTTTCTCGAGTTAAGGTTCAAATGCAGTCATATGTGTCTATTCCGTCGTTACAGATGTGTACGTATGGTCTTTGTCGCCTTTTCTGGAGCATTGGTATCGGTATTAAATTATATGAGTGTACCGGTAGTATATTAAATTCTAGAACTTGTTTTTGTGATGCATCCCGAGACCGCATAGTGAGTATTAGGATTTGCTAGATAAGAGGCACTAGGATTAACCGATGTTTTAAACCTGTAATTGTTATGATGGTCACCTCGATCATATAACTATCCCACACCCTTGCCATGCACTCATTTTTAGTGCAGGATACCCCCTAGTACCCCAACCCTACCGAAGCCTTCCTTTTTCACGCGTTCTCGTATTTTTTCTGGTTAAGCCGGACTATTAATGAAGAGCATTGTCACCCTTGAACCAATTGTTACACCCAAATCGCCTTACCCTTCTTGTATGTATCACTTTACGTACATTATTGTTTTTTTAACCAGCTGTTGAAATATTGGTCTACAAGGCCGATTAATCGCCGATTAGATGTTACAAAGCCATCAACCTTGCCGATTAATGTAACAGGGTCAAAAAAATAGGTCAACCGTGGTTAACGGCGATCAACGATGGTCAACGATGGTCAAACTTGTTTGGAAACCTTCTTATCTTGCCTGAAGTAACCTTAAAATCACAGTTAACTTGTGTTGTTCACTTATATTAATGCTTCTTTTTTTAAACTTTTACATTGTTTTTAGAAAAAAACTTAGCCAATAATATCTAAAACTCGACGGGAAATACACAAAACTTGCCGAAATACTCAAATTTGCCAAATATTTCCAATCCGATTAATAAACGCCTTGACCGTTTACAAGCTTTCAGGTGGGTCGAACCGCTCGACGAACGGGATTCTGATTTTTGCATCCTTTGTTTTAACTTAAGTTAATTATTTGAGTACACGGTTTCTAAGTCCTTATCCTTGTAAATACAGTTTTGAGACGATTGGGATTCATGGTAGTATTCATCTTATGAAGAATCGGGGAAGAAGTAATTTATTACCCCCAATAGAGCTCAATAAGCTCAATGTTATTTTGATACACCTTAAATCGGGGTCATTTGTTAGTTTCGTAAATAAGCGAGTATGTAAAAGTTCAAGTGTAGGGGTGTATCTATTAACCCGCATGATGTATTATATGTTTAAGCAATGGCAGGGCAAAAGTGTACGAAAAAAATAAGAAAAAGTAAAGAAAAGAACCGAAAATAAAATATATACAAAAAAGTAAAAAAAATGTACGGGCTTCCATTTGCTTATGTTTATGTTTATATTAAAGTCAAGAAAAGAAAAAGAAAAAGATTGGTGTAGAATTTTGTAGAGTTTGTATATTTTGTCAGAGTCTTTGGCTTAGCAACAAACAACGTTAATTTATATTACTATATTAAGTCATCCTTACACTCTGAAATTCACCAAAGTCAACCACACCCAAATATTATCCTATTCCATTTTCATTTCATTATTGTTATCTTAACCTACACTTCCAAGCCTTTTTTAAAGGAACCTATCTTGGATAGTATTAAATAGGCTTGAGTCATAGCGGTGGAGGTTTTGATTATTTACCAAAGCCTATGGTAATTTTTATGCTATGACAGGTAATTGAGTGTTTATTTTCGTTTCCATAGTTGTTATAATTTAGTATACACCGAGTGAAAGAGAGATCTCAAACACTATGTGAGGTGCTATTAGTATATACTTTTCGTGTTCTAAATTACAAGGTCTAAAAGGTTGTGTTGTGAAATACTTTTTTATGAGTAGTTACAATGACCCTCATATTGATTTTCTAGGTAGAAAAAGCAATTTGTTGGGACAAGCAAATCCCTAAGTTGTAGGGATATTTGATGATGTGTCATTTATTTTCACTATTTTGGGGTCATTTAACCCCTTAAATCATGCAAATATGCCCGGATTATGTGCTTAATTGTTTCTTTTTTTTGTTTTTAGCACTTGGATGGCTTTTTGAGGAAATACACGTGACTTGAGCTCATTATGTGCTTAATCGTTTGTTTTTTAGTTTTTTAGCACTTGGATGGCTTTTGGAGGAAATACACGTAACAGTCTTCATACTACCTTACCCCTTTATATGGTTGACCCTCTTAGGTATTTCAAACGATTTAATATACTCTTAGGGGACTTGTAATAGTCTTAATACTCACATTATTGAGCTGTTGCCTTAACATGATATTAAATAGACGACGGGTTCCTGTAATCCGTTCATAACCTAGGAAATACTTACACAAATCATCACAAGTGTGACAAGGCAACAGGATTAGGAGAAGCAATCTGATAAGTAGTGCATGATTAAGTAAATAAACTAATTATATAAGGTTAATCACCAGAAGTATAGATTATAATTGTTTAGAGATAATAGCAATACAAACCAACTCTCAATCCATAGATTTACCTACTTTCTTACAAACTTTTAAAAATACAAAAATAATCTTTTCTAAACACATAGAATTCTGTTTGGAAGTGAGCAAGCCTTCCCAAACATATTCCCCTAGAGAACGATAACAGCCATTGTGTCTTGCCTATACTGTACTACAACGGTTAGGTACTCTGCCTAGGGAGTTGTAAAACTTCGTGTAGAAGTCCTACGGCAACCGCATCATGGCATACAATTTCTAGGAGGTGATAAGCTAGTCAAATGGCCGTCCAAGAAGCAGGACTGCACTTCTATGTCTACAGCAGAAGCCTATTAGTAGAATAAATTGACCACAGCCCCAATCCCAGTTTGTGGGCAAGAATGCACTTCAGTGCCTTTAGCAGAAGCCATGTATGTGTCTTTATCTGCGTGTTGTGCTCAAGTTTTATGGTTGAGAACTCACCTCACAGATTATGGCTTTCACTTTGATAAAATACCTATGTATTGTGACTCAAAGGCAGCCATAGCCATCTCGTGCAATCCAGTCCAGCATTCCCGTACCAAGCACATTGATGTCAGATATCACTTTATCAAGGAACATGTTGAAAAGGGTATTGTTGAATTATTCTTTGTCGGAACTGAATACCAGTTAGCTGACCTGTTTACTAAAGCCTTACCCGAAGATAGGTTTAAGTATCTCGTCAGACGACTCGGTATGAGATGTTTGACTCCAGAAGAACTGGAGGTTCTGGCAAGCGAATCTGCTTGATTTATCAAACATCGAACTTGTAAATATTTATGAAAAAAAAGAAAATACAAAATATAAAACTAACAAAAAGAAATAGAAAAATATAAAACCTAGAAAAACAAAATATAAAATCAAAAAATTTTAAAAATACCAAAAAGAATTTTCTCGACATGTCTCTTGGAATCGATAACATTTACGTACCTAGAAATGTCGATTAATATTGACACGAGTGTGTAAATGAAGTTCGAGCAAGAGTTCAAACGTTTCAAAACATGCCATTTCTAATTTTCTCAATGACTTATGCATACTTCAGTGCATAACTCAGACCTAAATGTAAGGAAAGTGTATCTTTAAGATAACTTATCCTATTAACGAGAAAATCAAATTTCTCCGGTCTTGAGCTCCTAGACAAAACATTTAAAAGTTTTGAGCGCATGACAATGGCTTACAGTTAATTCAGACTGTAACCCAGACTCAAATGTTAGGGAAGTGTACGTTTTAGTGCACTTACACTACAAATAGAAGAGAAGTCTTCTATCATGTGTTTTAAAACCCGTTGAACACAAATTTTCAAAAAGAACTTTTCATGTAAAATTGTTCACAATATAAGTTGTGGTATCTTTTCATAATAAGTGGTATTTGTTAAAATTGTTTGTTCAACACTCCTTTCCTCAATATATTTAACAATTGGTACAATATTCAATGTTTATAAGTGGTACAATTGGTAAAATAATGCTCAAAAAGGTCATTTGAAAAAGTGAGTCAATTTTTGAGGGGGAGCTTTTAAAACCAAAGCCTTTTAATGTTTTGGGTACATCTCATAAATGTTAATTTTATGTATCCAAAATATTTCATGAAATTAAAATATGGAAACTATAATGTCAATTAATAATATACATTGTTCACTAAGGCATCTCACTTCGTATTCAACATATTTGTGGTGTCATATCATTTTTTTCCTTGTAATGTCAAGTTTTAAAAATTAATGGTGTCCCACATACTGTGTTGAAGGGGAACTATCAGAAAAATATATTCATGCTATATTGTGGTATAATTTTTTTCTCCCCATGTAATTTTTTATGTCATAAATTTTAATCAATTGGTTTTTCAAATACTAAGAGATTTATTATTTTAAATAAGAAAAGAAAATGTGATTAAAATATGATCTAAAAGAATATGATCTTAAA
>BQNB010188283.1:0-11964 GCA_026074375.1 Tanacetum coccineum | reverse complement strand
TGTTGGGGATCAGTGGGTTGTCCTGACCCTTCACACACTTTTGCTTAATGATACATTTCCTTTCATCCAGTTTTAATTAACCTCCCCTCAAACAATACTTCAGAGGTTAAGTAATCCAATGCTAGCAATCAAAAAGTTAAACCTACTAACATCAAAGGCTTTTATGAGAAGATCTACAACATTGTGGTCTATGTGAGTCTTGATCACTTGAACTAACTTCTTCTCATAAGAATCTTTGATGAAATGATGCCTAATTTCACTGTGCTTGGTTTTAGAATGAAACATCGGATTCTTCACAATACAAATGGTGCTTTCATTATCAATGTGAATCTTGGTGTTCATAAAATTAAACCCATAATCAAGCATTTGATTTTTGATCTATAACACCTGCCCACAACAATTAGCAGCAGCAACATACTCTGCTTCAGTAGTAGAATTTGCAACTATAGTCTGCTTTTTACATTGCCATGAAATCAACCTTTTGCCAAGAAATTGACAACCACTTGTTGTGGATTTCCTGTCAAGGCTAGCTCCAGCATAATCACTATCAGAAAAAGCTTCCAAGTCAAATGGTGAATCTCTAGGATACCAAAGGCCGAATTTAGGTTGACCTTTTAAGTATCTAAAGATCCTCTTCACTGCTTGAAGATGCGAGATTTTAGGAGTAACTTGAAACCTTGCACAAGCACAAACAACAAATATTATGTCAGACCTAGAAGTTGTTAAGTACATCAATGATCCAATCATTGATCTATATAAGTGAACATCTACAGCCTTAGATTTTTCATCCTTGTTTAATGCCTTGTTAGTCTCTATTGGAGTGCTTGTTGCCTTTACAGTGGTAATATCAAACTTCTTCAATATATGAGCCATATACTTGTCTTGGCTAATGAAGATTCCATCCTCCTTCTATTGTACTTGCAATCCTAAGAAGAAAGTGATCTCCTCCATAAAACTTATCTGGAATCTCTTGTGCATCATTTGCTCAAATTCAACACACAAAGACTTCTTTGTAGACCCAAAGATGATATCATTAACATACACCTGTACTAATAGGATATCACCTCTGTCCTTCTTGATGAACAAAGTCTTATCTATAGTGCCTCTTCTAAATCCATTTTCCAATAGGTAGGTAGACAAGGTCTCATACCAGGCTCTAGGAGCTTGATGTAGACCATATAAAGCTTTTTATACCTTATAAACCTTATCAAGGAACTGCGTTGCTACCGGTTTTGATTTTCTTTGACTAGGGATCTATGGAATCTTCCATAAACCAGCGAGTGGGCACAAACGTTATCTTCATCCTCTGCTATATCCTTTTTAAATGGCACTCGTGCACATCCATCCTGGGGGACTCTTTAAGGCACCTGTTAAATGATGGCGTGATTTGGGACAAAAATATACTGATGGCTGCGACTCCGTGATAATTAGGAGCTAATAAATCCGCTGATTATATGCAATGTCTCCGGCTGCGGGGCGGGTGATCTAGTGCAACAGGCTTGCCTTGTTTCTAAACTGACAATTCCTCTCGCATCTGTTCTTGGGTATTTGCTTCACCCACTTAGTTCCTATAGCCCCTCTTGCCTTTTAGGGAAGATCCACCTCAGAAGTCCAAACCTTTTGAAGTTTTAAATTACAGATGCTTCCTCTTGAATTTGCTTTCTTTTCCAGCTTGGAATCTGTCTTAAGCCTTGATATTCACCGTTTCTTGGTTCTATTTGTGAGAGAAATATAGGCAAATAGGCAGTTGTGATAAGCTTTGTGATTTGGTTCTCCTCGGCTTGTTGATATAACTGACCATAGCATGTTCTTTTGAAATCTTATTCTGCCTCCTTGTTGATGGTGCTGTTGTATTTCTCTTATGGATCGTGGTCTATAGGATGAAGCCTTGTGATGCTGGGGTGGGTAGTTAACTGTCAGTCATGGTGGTTTCCATGTGGTGAAGGGCTGCCATCGTACACCCTCTTCGTCTAATACTTCAGTGGCAGTCACTTATAATGATGCCTACGGGTTTTCCATAAATAAGTTGTATACGGGAAATCATTTTGGTAGTGGACGAGCTGGTAGGATATATAGGTGACTACCAGGTTGATGATTTCACTTTGGCAGTATTAAGACCTGGGCCCTAGCCTGTACTATGTGATGACCGTGCGAGTTACTATCTTTGTTAGTGCGTGTTAGGCATAACCTTCTTTCTGTTGAACAAGCAAAACTATTACCAATTCCTACTCTTAATAGTCTCTTGCCAATTGGCTGGTATCTTCTTTATTTGAAGCTTCCTCCGTCCTTTGTCTTACCTTTGATTTGACTTACATCATATCTCCTTTGCCTTTTGGTACCTCATCAGAATCCTTTGCATCTGTAGCTTGAGTACTTGAAGGAGGTGGTGAATTAGAAAGCATTTTGTGGTAGCATATGTTTCATGTTCAGAATGCTTTCTCCTGTTAGCTGGCCCTGCGAGTAAACATTTGTCTCTATACTTGATCTCATTAGTTTGATTTCCTGCTGTGAATGGCTCATAATTCTTAGATTTTGTAGTGGAATCAATAGTATAAGGCCATTCTGGACCCCACTTCCTGCAACATAGAGGGTTGTATTTTCAAGAATATTTTGGGCTGGTTTCTCCTCTACCATTTCTATGTTCTAGAGTTAAATACCCTAAAAGCCTTGCTATTTATAGAGTATCCAACCAAGAACCCCTCATCAGCCTTCCCATCAAATTTGCCTAGGGGATCTAAGGTATTAAGAATAGTCATAGGACACCTAAAGGTCTCATAAAGCTTATACTAGGTGGTCTACCAAGTAATAGTTCATAAGGTGTCTTGTTGTGAGGCTTAGTCACTAGAACCCTATATCTGGTCATATAACATGCGCAGTATTAACTGCTTCAGCCAAAATGTGATGCAGGTAATAATGATGTGCTAGGCACCATAGGGTCCTAGCTGCCTCTATTAGTGTCCTATTCTTTCTTTCAGCAACTTTATTTTGTTGTGGAGTTCTAGCAACACTAAACTCCCTCTTAATCCTTTTCATCCCACAGAACTGATTCATGTCATTATTTTTAAACTCAGTTCCATTGTCCACATTGTGGATATTATCCTTATTGATTTTATTTGGTTTTTCTATGCAGTGTTTTATTTTAAAAGTTTTTAAGGATCCCACTAGTCTCATCCTTAGTGGCCGAAAGAAAGCCCCAAACTAAACCTACTATAGTCCATCAGTGACAATAACAAAGGCCAATATTTCTTGTGATTTATGACTCTTTAACAAATGTTGGCCTAAATAAGTCCATATGCAACATTTTGTAAAGGATGGCTGACAGAAATCACAAGCTTTAGGCTTACAAGAGGCTGTTGGGTTGGCTTTTCCCTTCATGACATAGCAATACAAGAACTGGTCATTTTTAAAAAGCTTTCTCTTTTAGGGTAAGCCATCTAACAAGGGTTCCCCTCTCAAGTTTGTTCATAGTTTAAAGTTTATATGGACCAAGCCTCCTTATGCTACATATTAGGACTATCAATTGTATCCTTTGTAATATAAACTCAAGTCAAACCTCCTGAAGGAACAACATTCTTTAGATCAAAATTGTACATGTTGTTATGTCTAAGGAACTTTAAACAAAAACTTGTACTTTCATCAAGTAGCTTTAAGGTCGGGAACGAAAGAAAAGACATTCAGTTCTTAGTGTAAAGAACAATTGTTTTTATTGACACACATTTGTTGAGAAGAAGGGGGAAAAGATTAAACTTAAGTTCCGTTACAAAGTATACATTATCAATGTCTAATTTCCCAGTTCCTAATGGTACCTTTTCTAGTAATTTTACCTCATTTAGGATTGCCAGCTATATGCAACAAAATCCTCCATCAATGTCTGGTTTATCTGTTATGGTAGGAACTTAGTTCCCAGTCATATGCCTAGAGAATCCACTATCAAAAATCCCTTGATCCTGTAAAGCATATTGTGGATTACCCTGCACTCAAAATAAGAGAATTAGTTTCTCTTGGGGACCCAAGCCATGGTTGACTTGAGTCTGCCTTGTGGATCAACATAGTTAAATCTTTTAAGCATGTATGATCCACTGTCTTTGGAGATATGGTCAATAATCATTTTCTGTTTTGGTCTCCAAATCAGATTGGATGAGGATCTTAACAGCATTTGCCTCATTTTTAGTCCCGAACATCACTATCTACTGGCTTTTGTCCTAGCAGTAGTTAGTTGTTACAGGGTTACTCTTAGTCAGTATTAACTTTTTCTTTAAAATTATTGGTTTTTAGTGTTGTTCTTTGATAAAAAAAGTTCCTCTTAATAATGAATGTGACTTTTGTAAAAATTTGAATGGTTTTGCACCTTCATAGTTGGTCTTGATGCTGCTAGAGTGATTTATCATTATATCTAGCATAGTACTATTTGGTTATCCGTTGCTCTTGGGGTGCTTGGCTGTTGCAGTATAAATAGTATTTGTCCAGACTTTGTTAAGACTACAGTTGGAACCAAATTTCATTTAGGATGTGGGTGAGTCAATTTGTTTTGGTGGTTCACCCTCGAGCATTGTGCCTCAGATCTGTCTACTTCCCTGTAACCAGTAGGTCTTTCTCACATTAGTCAACTGTTTTTTCCATCCTTTTTTTTCTTATAAAAGTTACAGTCAGTTGATGATAGGGTAAGACTCCACAACTATACAAGCGCTTTTCGTATGTGAATCAAAGCCAAGTTCTAGTTTTCTGAGTCAATTATTCCATTTCAGGTTCTTTTTTGCAACCTTTAGGACTCTGACGTATCTTTAGGTTTCAAGGCTATGCCATTTTGTGTGTTGTTTGTCAAAACAGATTTTCTAGTATTTTAATCATGATTTTAATCAATATCTGATGTAGCTGATGACTTAGGTTATTTCTATTCTAAATGATGGTCTTACCTCACAATCATCATCACTATCAGATCCCACTCTTCATGATAGGTACGCACTAGGCCTAAACTTATTTTTGTCTGGTTCCAAATTATCCTTACTAGACTTAGCTGCGGTTTATTTATTCATTGGCACACTAGTGCTAGTTGTTACTCGCACATTAGTCGTATAGACCAGAGTCATTCTAATCTGCATAGGACTACGTCAGGTCTTGGAGAGCATGTAGTTTTTAGTGTAGGAGGGAGAACTGCATGTTATCCTCATCTCTTCTTAAACATATCATTTACTTGTTTATGTCTCCTCTTCCCCAATTTTTCCCTTCATTCACACTTACTATCGGATTGCACTTTCAAACACTTCCATTTATTCAGTTGGACAATTTCATGCAATTCATTTTCATTCATTTGAGCTGTTATAAACAACAATTCCTCTCTCATCTTTCTTGTTTCTATACACCCACTTAGTTCCAATAGCCCTCTTGCCTTTTGGAAGATCCACCAGAGTCCAAACCTTTTGAAGTTTAAATTGCAGAAGCTCCTCTTGCATTGCTTCTATCCATCTTGGATCTGTCAAAGCTTGAATCACCTTTTTGGGTTCTATTTGTGAGAGAAAACGGGAAAATAAGCAGTTTTGATAATCTTTGTGATTTGTTCTCCTCTGCTTTTTGATGTAACTAACCATAGCATGTTCTTCAGTAATCTCGGTCATCCTCCTTGTTTGAGTAGCTGAATTTATGTCTTTAATGATCTGGTCTTTAGGATGATCCTTGTGAGTTCTGGTTGTGGGAATAGGACTGACATTCATGGTGATTTCCAAGTTATTAAGGTCAGGCTCTGCACTCACATCTTCATCATCATATGCACCACTAAAGATACATGTATCCTCCAAATCAAGTATGAGAGAATCAGTTGAAAAATCATCAACATTAGTAAAATTTTGCCTAACAGCATTAACAGATGGATTAACAATAGAAACTCTATTAGTGTTGTTAGCATAACCTTCTTTCTTTTAAACAAGTAAATTATCCAATTCAGCTCTGAAATCTTGCACATGCTGGTCATCTTCTTTATTTGAAGATTCTTTTTCCTTTTCTTGACCATTTCTTTCACTTAAATCATCATCTCCTTTTCCTGCTACCTGATCAGCATCCTTATTATCTGTGCTCTAAGAACTTGAAGAGAGTGGAGAATTAGAAAGCATGAGTGGTAGCAGTATGTATTCATGATCAGACGCTTTCTCCTGTCCAGCTTGCCCTGCATTAACATTTGTCTCTATACCTGCATCACCATTAGTTTGATTTCCTGCAGTAATTGGCTCATAATTCATAGATTTTGTCAGTGAATCAATATCAAAGAGCCATTCTGGACCACTCCCTGCAACATTGGGTTCATTTTCAAGAAAGTTTATGTGCAGATTCTCCTCTACCTTCCTAGTTCTAGTTTTAAATACCCTAAAAGCCTTGCTATTTATAGAGTATCTAACTAAGCACCCATCATTAGCCTTCCTATCAAATTTGCCTAGGGGATCTAAGGTATTAAGAATAGTCACAAGACACCCAAAAGGTCTCATAAAGCTTATACTAGGTGGTCTACCAAGTAATAGTTCATAAGGTGTCTTGTTGTGAGGCTTGGTCACTAGAACCCTATTCTGAACATAACAAGCAGTATTAACTGCTTCAACCCAAAATGTAGTAAGTAATAATGAATCTGCTAGCATAGTCCTAACTGCCTCTATTAGTGTCCTATTCTTTCTTTCAGCAACTTCATTTTGTGGTAGAGTTCTGGCAACACTAAACTCCCTCTTAATCCCTTTCATCCTACAATACTGATTCATGTCAATATTTTTAAACTCAGTTCTATTGTCACATCTGATGATTTTGACCTTATGATTTATTTGGTTTTCTATGCCAGTTATAAAAGTTTTAAGGATCCTACTAGTCTCATCCTTAGTGGCCAAAAAGAAAACCAAACTAAACCTACTATAGTCATCAGTAACAACAAGGCAATATATCTTGTGATTGATACTCCTTACAAATGTTGGCCTAAATAAGTCCATATGAAACATTTGTAAGGGATGGCTGATAGAGCTTACAAGCTTGGTCTTACAAGAGGCTTTGTGTTGCTTTCCCTTCTGATAAGCAACACAAGAATGGTCATTTTCAAAAAGCTTTAAAGGTAAGCCTCTAACAAGGTTTCCCCTCACAAGTTTGTTCATAGTTTTAAAGTTTATATGACCAAGCCTCCTATGCCATAAATTAGACTCATCTATTGTAGCCTTTGCAATTAAACAAGTCAAACCTCCTGAAGGAACAACATTCTTTAGATCAAAACTGTACATGTTTTATCTGGGAACTTTAAGCCAGACTTGACTTTCATCAAGTAGCTTAAAGTCAGGAGATAGAACAAGACATTCAGTCTTAGTGAAAATAACACTGTTTTTCTTGTCACACATTTGTGAGACAAAGAAAAGATTAAACTTAAGTTCCTTTACAAAGTATACATCTTCAAAGTCTAATTTCCCAGTCCTAATTTTACCTTTTCTAGTAATTTTACCTCCTTTAGGACTTCCTGCAAATGCAACAAATCCACCATCAATGTCTTGATAATCTGTAAGGTAGGACTTGTTCCCAGTCATATGCCTAGAGCATCCACTATCAAAAATCCCTTGATCCTGTAAAGCATATTGTGGATTACCCTGCACTCAAAATAAGAGAATTAGTTTCTCTTGGGGACCCTAGCCATCACTGACTTGAGTCTGCCTTGAGGATCAACATAGTCAAATCTTTTAGGCATGTATGATCCACTGTCTTTGGAGATATGGTCAATTACTTTTCATGTTGGTCTCCAAATCCAACATGCTGAGGACTTAACAACATTTCCCCTTTTTCCCTCAGCAGTACTAACTACTACTTACTGGCACAACAGTAGTTACATTATTACCTTACAAGACAGTAAATCATTTTCATTAAAATATGGTTTTTTATTGCTGATTTTTAGTTTAAAATGCCATCTTAATGTGAATGTGCTTTAAAATAAGAATATTTTATGGGTGATGCAGCATTCACTTTTTGTTTAAGTGCAGCAGTATTAACATGCCTGGCAGTACTAATTGATGCTGCTGCTCTTGGAGAGCTTTGCTTAGCAGCATTAACTGGCACAAGCCATGAACTTTTGTCAACTGCAGTTTGGAAACAAAATTTCTTTTAGATGTTGGGTGAGTCAATTTGTTTTGGTGATTTAACCATTTAAGCATAGTTCCATACTGTTCTAACTTACCTTGACCAGTAACGCCTTCCTTATCATTCAGACACATAAAAAAAAAAAACATACAAACAAAAGATTTCCCAACCATTTTTATTCTTATAAAAGTTACAGTCCTTGATTAAATGGTTAAGACTTCCACATACAAAACAAGCTTTCTTATTGAACTCAAAACCATTTCCAATTTCTGATCATTATTCCATTCCAATTCTTTATTATCAACCCTAGGACCAACTAACTTTTCCTAAGGTTTTCAGCTGCCTATATGAGTGTTGTTAAAAAAAAAAAAAAAAAAAAAAAAAAAAAAAAAAAAAAAAAAAAAAAAAAAAAAAAAAAAAAAAAAAAAAAAATAATAACAATTCCTAGTATTTTTTTCTGATTTATAACAAAATTGATTTTGGCATAACTAGGTTTATTCTGTTCAAATGAAGGTCTAATCACACAATCATCATCACTATTAGACTCCCACTCTTCAATGATAGGAAGAACCTGGGCCTAACATCTTTTGGTTGTTTCCAAACTATCCTTACTAAACATAGATGCATGATTCAATTCTAGGCACACTAGAGATAGTTTCACTCACATTAGTCTTATAGACAGAATCATCTAATCTAGCAAAGGATAAGTCAGGTCTTGAGGGCATGTAGTTCCCAGTGTAGGGAGGGGGAACTGCATGATATCCCTCAACCTTCTTAAACCTATCATTTACTTGATTATTTTCCTCTTTAATCTCATTCACACTACTATCAGATGCACTTTCAAACACTTTACCTTTATTCAGATGACAATCATGAAATTCATTTTCATTCATTTACGTCAAAACCCACAACCAAACAGTTATTCAACACTTATTTGACTGTTTATCAGTTTAGTTAGCTTCATAGATGATGTTTCAAACTTTTCTAATTTTAGTTTTAAATCATCTTTTTCTCTTAAAGCCTCTGCTAACTGATTTTTAAGCTCTGTTATAGAATTATCTCTTACCTTAACATCATATTTCAAAAATGCAATGTCTTCCTCATAAACAGCTTCATTTTTTTGATGAACAACAATTCTAGCTTCTAATGATTCTAAGCCTAATTGATAACCTATAATTTCTAGATTAGATTTTTTAAGAGCATCACGCTGTTGATCATACTATTTTTGAAGAGTTTCATATGATTTTAAGCAATCTTTAGAGCAAGTATGTACCTCAGAGTCTGAACTTGATGAACCTGAAGATAAATGGGCCATTAGAGCAAAGTCTGTGGGTCCTTCTTTAGCCTGAAAGCTCCAATCATAACCACCTATCCCATCTTGAACAACCAAGGCATTTGCAGGAGTCTCCACTGGTACAATCCTTCTTGGAGCATCTCCATTTCTATTCCCTTGATTCCTTGGTGCCCTGCATTCCTTAGCAAAGTGACCTCTCATGTGGCAGTTGTAACATTCAACCTTTAACTTATCAAAGCCAATAATTTCTTTGCCATTAAAATTCAGATTCCTTCCTGTCTTCTTTAAGAATCTCTTCACCCTCATGGTAAGCATGGCCACCTGCCATTTGAGATCTATCTCTTTAAGATCATCAGTATCAATTTGCTCCAGATCTTCATTGTCTAGCTGTGGACTATTAGATTGATTGACAAAGAAGGAAAACATGACATCATTCGCATAGGTTGAGGAAGAAGCTTGTCCCTTTGACCTAGTAGCAGGAACATCATGAGCAGTATTAACTGCTTCATTAGTATTAGCAATATCATCTGAAGATACAAAGCTACATTCTGAGAGTTTGAGCTTGAGCTTGATTGGCTTTTAATCTTAGCTTCATACACCTTCAAGTTGTTGTACAAATCGTCCATGCTCAGCCCATCTAGATCAGCTTTGTTATGCATGATCAAGGCAATATTGTTCCAAGCTGATGGTAGACTTCTTAGTAACTTAAGATTTGCATCTTCCTGGGAGATAACTTAACCATGAATTTCCAATTGGCTGATGAGTTTCTAAAACCTATCATAGGTTTTATCCAGTCCTTTAGATATTGATGTAGTAAAATTTTCATATTGTTGCTTCATAATAGTTTTCTGCATTTTATTTGATTCTTTGTTGCCTCCAAACCTGGTCTTGATCGCTTCCCATAGAGTCTTTGCATCCTTGATTCCATGAAACTTCAATAGGTGCTCATCAGGAATGGCCAACAACAAAGTGCTTTTGCTTTCAATTCATTCTTTCTTGCTAGCTTTTGTTCAGCAGTTTTGGGAGGAATGGGACCTTTAGTACTAGCTGATGCAATAACAGGTGCATCACTATTCATAATTACCTCCCAAAGAGCATAATCAGTATGAGTAAGATATTGCTCCATTCTCATTCTCCATATATCATAGTCTCCTATTTTGAGTATAGGAAGTTTTAGTGTAGACAATGTTTGGGTAGTTTCTGACTGTGATTCCATCTTCTCTTTGATTATGAGATCTTGTGTAGATATAGTGTTCTTCTTATTCAGAGTTTCTCAACAAGCTCTGATACCACTTGTTGATCCCTTCTTGACAGATCTTACTTAGCTTGTTAAAGCTTAGTTATATTGGATAGATCTAAGACAACTATAGTAGAAACTAAGATTGAGAATATCATAAACTATGCGGAATCTAGTTTGCAATACTAAAAAGATCAATGAAACAGTAAAACAAGATCTTTACTAAACTTTCAATATATTGAATACTATTTTGAATTACAAAATAGCTATGAATACTAACTATGATTGCTATGAAAACTATGAATACTAATATGAAAAACTAATATCTAGATCTATGCCTTAGAGTTCATTTTATACACCAAGGATACCCTAATGGGCTTACAAAACGCGTCAAGTGATCTTGCATATCTATTCCTAATATAACTCATGCATATCACTTTAGCAGTACTAACTATATAACAAACAGTACTAACAGTACTAATAAACTGGCAGTACTAACTAAGCTTGACTGTACTAAGTCTTCTCATGGCAGTACTAAGTTGAACCAGCAGTACAAGGTTGTAGAAGCCCTTAATTCCCAACAATTATATTACCTGTTAAATATTTAATATATTTAACGATCGTTTATTAAATTACTAATTAAAATATTACACTAATATATTAATATCATTGTTTTACGTATTGATGCGTGCGTCCCTGTAGGCTCGAATAAATTTCCAGACATATATTATTTCTACATTAACATATTTCAACAGCTCCCACTTGGACATGTATAAAATAATATAATAACATTGGTAAGCGTCTAGCAATACGCCAATGCTCCCAGGATTATCCGAGTATGGTTTCATAAAGTCATGGATAAATGATTTATGTATATACAATCCCTTTGTTTTAGATACCGTGTTAAAAATGGATATGGATCAATAGTTATTCCATTAATTAACAATTCTGTTTCTCGTATATATGATTAATCAAGATTACTAAAAATCATTGAGACATATCTACATGAGTTTTTGGGTGTGGCCACACATACATCTGATTAACCTTACGAGGGGCCCAATGGCATCATTCTTTAACTATTGAAGGAACAAATTATTTATTGACTACAAGTGTCATGTCACATGCGTCATAATTACTTCTAAAATAGTCCTTATTAGCTACCTTATTCAGGATAACTAGAACTTAATCAAGAAGAACAATCTATACATGCAAGACCTACTTGCATCTCAAGTCTAAGGATTCAATAAACAATATCACTTACAAGATTTACTTAATGACGTCGATCCATAAAATGATAATCTTGTTAGTTAGGGAAGTCCAATATTCATCTTACGAATATCATGTGAGTTGG
>BQNB010188282.1:1653-11964 GCA_026074375.1 Tanacetum coccineum | reverse complement strand
TATAAATGAAGTTCGAGCAGAAGTTGTAAATACTTTCAAAACATGTCAATGGCTTGCTGTTATTTCTGACAGCAACCCGATCATCATTTTTCAGGCAAGTTTATCGTCAAAAAGATAAATTGACCTCACAACGAGAATTAAGTTTCTCGAGTATGAATTACTTTACATTCATACGAAGGCTTGTGTATGCTTTGATACACAACCCATGCTTTCAGAAAATAAGTGTACGTGTCAGTGCATTTATTTGTCGAAATAAGAAAAATCTTATTTTTGGTGGTATAAAAGTGTTGATTTTTCAAAATGAAATCAGTAATATCAATTTGTCATTAGAAAAATATTTTAAAAGAGAATTCTATCACTCAAACAATGTCTACTGCTCTTTAACTAGAAAACGGGACATTATTTGAGGGGGAGAAGTGTTTTAATAATCCTTTTAAAATGATTCTTCAGATTAAATCACGAAATAAACAAATAAAGTTTTTGATAATGACATATCACTATTTAAAGGGGAGTTAATTTATATTAACTTCAAGGGCTTTAGATGTCATTGTTTCAATCTTTAGGGACTTAAATGAAATTTGTGGATTAGTGGCTTAGTGGCTTAGGCTTAAAACTACATACGACCAATATTGCCAACACCTCAGTTTTAAAAGACTTAGGAATGTTTGGAAATAATTACATAGTTTTAAAAGCCTTAAAGTTGATTCTCACGGGGTAGATTTAAGTTGATTTACTCTTCGCACAAGATGTCAAGTGTATATGCGTAAAAAGTTTTGCTGATTCCAAGGTATCGAAACCATCAAGGGGGAAGAAGTATATACACCATAGAGCTCATACCCTTTTCTTTTTGGAAGGCCATATCGGAAAGACAAATGTCATTTCAACAGAGAACATTAGTGGCTTTTAGGTGCAGTATTTCAACCACATGGGGGAAGAGATTTCTCGTCATTCTTTTAGTATGCATCATTTGAGCTTCCAGGGGGAAGTGTTGTGAGAAGAATTAAGAAATTCGTGAGAAGATATGTGACTGATTCAAATAATGATTTCCTGATCGGCTAATCACTAAGTTTATTATCAAAGGAGTAGTCATATTTGATAAAAGAGGTACTCATAGGTACGATGATTCCTTTAGATAGTCAGTATCCTGCAGGAAGAGGTGTGTACATCCAGGACTTAATTGACTTTAGTGCATCATTTCGAACAATTAGAGGGTTTAATTGTCTACATCCGGGACTTAGTTGACTTTGGTGCTACAATTTATATCATCACTATCCTGAAGAGAGAAATGTGCACATTTGGGACTTAATTGACTTTGATGATATGGTTTCGACCTCTTTAAAGGGATAAATTGGGTACTTTGAGTATTTGGGCTTTATACAACAAGACTTCTTCATGCGGGGATTATTATTCCAATGTGCATGGAAGAATGCCGTAAATCTACTCAAAAAAGGATTACTAGTTCGGGGGGAAGCAATGGAAGATGATAAAAGAAGGAATGTTGAGACGGACAAATGACTGTTGCAAAGGACAGTATGACTAGGTCATACTTGGTTTAAACATGTCAGGTCCTGTCTCATATCTTATCTTGTATAATATATAAATATGTAGTGTACAGATATTAGTATATATGTGTTAAGTATAATTTTTCATAAATTTTTCATTAAATTCAAAATCTTTCAAAATATGTACTTAACACTATATCCTTCCCTTAATAATTGAGGGGGAGCATTAAAATGTTCCAAATAAGCTTGCTAATTAGTAACATCTCTCCCCCCAACAGTTTTAATCAATTGATATCCCAAATATCAAAAGATTTTGATCTAAAATATCAAAGAATTGACATTATTTGATAAGTGCGGAAGAAAATATGATTAAAATAAGCAACTAATAAACGTGGATCATAAAACACAGTAGCGACTCCTCCCTTCATTCAAAACAATTTGAATATCTTGCACATCGTGTAAGGGAATCATTTTGAAAAAGTTACACTTTCAAGTACAAATTTTTTATTTATAACACAAATGTAACCATTTATTGATTATCAAATGGTTTTTATGGCTAAGATGGCAATACTAAATGACCGACCAAGTATGATTAATAAGGCGATATACGAAGGTTTAAGTTTAGGTTAACCCTGTCATGATCAAGCGAACGGAGGGATATACCCAGGACACTCCATAGATAGCGTCGAAGTACTTAGGTATATAAACAAGGAGTAACCGGTGAATTAGGAAGAATGTATCACAATGCATGAGTTATCACCAAAAAGAAACCCAACATGTATAATAAGGACGGCGTTGGTGTTAACATTGAAGGGGTTGAAGAATTAAAAAGAAATGTAAGGATAAAGGGTGTAAAGAAACAAGCCCTCCAAACACTTAGGCAGAAACTAGGTCAATACATATGCTATCAGTATCACATAGTTGATTTTCGGTATTAAGTATCATCATGGATCCATGATGCCAATCCAACCCTCCCAGCTACTTAGGCTTCTCTCAAAACAAGTCTGTTTCATTTCTCACGGAGATTAAACACATTCTAATTGACTTTCTCACTTCAAGTTAGTTGGCATTGAAAAGGTGGCAGTCTGCTCTAGCCTCCGATCACTAAAACCAAAATGCACTTATCGAGTCTAGAGCCAAAGAGATCAACTTATAAATCTGATTAGGACACCATTCTAAATTAACACTGCAACCGTTCACATACTGTGAACACAAGTGGTGTATCTTTATAGACTAAGTATTTAATTCTATGTGATTACTTGCCAAACATCAAAGTGGTGCTATTTAGCATTTCACAGTGACGAATGGAAATCCTTCCAATGTCAACATTAAATAGCACAGCGGTAGGTAACTTGCACGATCCTATATGGATCAAACTTGTGTCAACTGGATATCAATTTAGTCTAGTCTATGAATTGATGACTCAATCGGTAAGATAGTAACTAACCGATTCACTCTTATCGTGTTGTCTGCTTTGAGATGTTTCGGTAATAAGAACAAGCAAGTGCCGTGAATCTGATGCATCCGCGTTAGAGAATCCAATACTTTAAGCTGGAAATCCTATCAAGGAGGTTCTTCTAAATTAAACCTACCTGATCACAGGTAGGTCCTCACAGAACCGAAGGTTATCGCTACCTATATTTGACGAATGACAAAGCCATGTTCATCCATATCTGTGCTTATTACTCACCCTTAATTGCAGATTTATACGATGGTGTTGGTGCCTTATTCCAGCTGAGTCGGATGCATAACCGCATGCTAATACTCAAAACATAAAGTTTTAAGTAATCAAGAAAGCTCAAGATAAAGACTTCCGCTACTCTAATGATCAACATCTTCCTTAAAGACATAAAGTGTTCAAGTCAAAGATTATCAAAGGAGATTGTTAGAAGGCTTTCAATCCAAAGACAAAATATCATAAGAAGGCGAAGTATCACAGAGATGTTCAAGTGATGATGCAGGATTTATGATCCCATGAAGTTAAAGATCACTGTTTATCAAGCATGATGAAACAAGCTCAAGATCAAGAAACACTACTGATCGAATAACGTCACTTTTATAGCATCATTTATCTCATGTAAATAACCATTTTATATAATTAGTGGCATAGAAATTGGTACTTAATCATTTATATTTGTGATTTGAAGTAATTATGGAGTACTTTGTGAAGATTAGCTAAAAGCGCAACAAACAATTACAATAAATAACCTCAAACTCTCTTAACCTGGCTATTGATTTCTAAAAGAAATTCATTGGCCTCAAAGACTAGTTTTTGACCACCGGAAAGACAAATGTCATATTCGCAAAGAACATTAGTGGCTTTTGGGGTGTATTATTTCAAAAAACATGGGGGGAGATTCGTGGTAAGTAGGGTGTCGAACACTTGAAGCGAGGTTAAATCTCTCAATTTATTTATATCTTGGTTGTCTAATCTAAGTTAATTCTAATCTAAGTCAAACCTATTCTAATCCTATGCTAATTCTAATCCTAATTCTAACAGGTAAAAGGGGGTTTTAGCTTGAGAGACTGGCATGAGTTTGGTTGGTGACTACAATCAATTCAAGACACTTTAACCTACACAAGTGAATTAACAAAAGATAAAAGAGTGGTCGAGCCTTATGATAGAAAACTTTATTATCCATTAATAATCCAATTAGAAGTTGGTTTGTTTATTCGGTGCAATGATTACTTATCTCGAAGAGGCATATCATTCTTAGACTTAGGCGATACTTCATCCTAAGACCTAGACACATTAATTCTGTCACAATTAAAGCATCCGCATAAAGCATCTTTATTTTGCTGATTATAATCTATCTTAAGGATTAAGGCAATGGTGATCTTGTTAAACCCTAGCTCAAAGAGACTTAATCTACTTACTGCTTAACGGCTCTTTATACACTAGTAGTCCACTTGTCCAACTATCAGATGGAATCAGAACATTACTTGTTGAATTATCTAGATTCACCTACTAGTCAACATGTTTAATAAACCATTGGTAATATCTAATTAACTAGTTAAGCCCGAAGCGTATCCTAGACACAGACTTAGAAAGACAATATTTGTGATCCTATGATTCTAGATGTATAAATTACTATATGGAGAGCTATCCCGGACTCTTATCCTATGCCCAAACAACACCGAAGTTGCAGCGCATTAAATATGTAGGACTAGACCCAGTTGAATGATAGGTCGCATACATAAGCACGAAAACAAGTATAAATTGATAAACATAAACAATCATTTAATGATAAATTAAGCAATCAAGATATAAACAAAACTAAACATTCAGATCTTCATAATAATGGCTAATACCCGAAGGGTATTAGCCTTCAAACATCATAAATAATACAAGATTAATTGTTTTGGCCAAGGTAAACTAACCGAGTTAACGAATAATACCAAAAACTAAACGATTACAAAAGTATAAGAAATTACACATTGTCTTCTATGGATTGGAATGCGTTGCAAGACCTTTTCTGCTCTTCTTCTCTTTTGAAAATCGACTTTTGTGGTTTAGGTTTCGAGAATATGATTTAGCACACATAAAACTCATTTTTGAGTTTTCTATTTATACTGTCTGGAAGTCGGTTCGATACGGCGTATCCAATTGGTTGGATACGGCATATTAGGGTTTCTTGGAGTAGGGATCACGCTTGATATCTTCCAGAATATTATATTACTATATTTTCAATACGGCGTATTGGTCTTCACTGGATACGGCGTATTAAGCTTGTTTCCTTCATGGTCTTTGGTGAGTGCAGGCACGGATACGCCGTATCTTCCTTGATGGATATGGCGTATTGGTCTTCAAAATAGTAATCCTCAAAATATCTTCGTTTAAGCTCTAAAATGTGCGCCTTTTGCTAATATTCACCAAGTACTCCATAATTACTACAATTCTCAAATAGAAACGATTAAGTAGCAATTCTTTGCAATAATTATACAAAATGGGTTAAATACATGGGATAAATGATGCTATAAAATAGATGTTATTTGATGTTATCAAATATCCCCCCACTTGAATCCTACTTGTCCTCAAGTAGCCTTTAGAAGTTTACAAAAAAGTATCCCTAAGGATATTTTCCGTTAAAGCATTTATTTGATCTATTACAAGTATACAACCAAACACCTCACGAAATAGGAAGATGAAAACACTCAAATCACTCAACTAATCTATGTGGTAACATGTAACTAAATAGCTCAATTGCTCGATCATGACGAGTATTCTATCATAAGCTTGCAAGGATCAACATCTTCACCGCTAAAGCTAAAGGAGTAACAAGTTTTGTAAAGGTAAATTGGGTTTGTATGGAAAAGGATTAGAGTTGATTACTATAACTATCTTTATTGATACCAATATTCCAGGAGGGTGACAAAGACCACACGTACACACCCATAATAACGGGATAGACACATGTGACTGCTCACTCCCACCTTGAATAAGCTAAAGAGTAGGAATAGTAGGTAATATAGGGTATGGATCTTCTAACTTTCGCCAATATTATTAAACCAACAAGGCAGCTGAGACATGCATACATTGCCGTAACGACGAAATAGACATGCACGCTTGATCACATCATCATTCTCGTAAAACTCATTTTTAATGATTAGGAAAGGGAATTACAAATTGTTGTTAAATAAAATTACAATACAAATAGAATTAACGTCTAAAAATACAAGTTGCTAGACCGTTTTTTGACTGTAACCATGACAAAGACACAACTTTTACAACGTCTTGACATAGATAAAAAAAACAACAACCTAAGTTGGTGTTTCTTAACTGTCAAATTCCCAATTCATTCCATAATTTACTACTTTACAAGGCAAGTTGGGATATCTTTCACTTTTTTATAATACTCTACATCGTCGATTTGATATCAACGATAATCGATTTCATTCGTGTAATTCCTTCAGTAGTTCCGAAACGATTATCTTCAAACTTTTCCTTTTTTTCATAACACTTCATTACTATGAAACTCGGAGTAGTTTCACCATCTTCACGATCATTAATAAATTCCCCAGGATATTTCATTCCGGTATTTCTTCGTTCTTCGGAGTACCATTAATTGTGATGGTAGTAAATATACATGAGTTTTGACCAAAATATACATTCCCTTGCAATGTGCAAATTTCCTTCAACGTAACAATATTGATAACAAGACTCGGTAAAGACAACTTTTACACTGTAAGCAACTAGCAACTGGTAAAAATAAATTTAAGTTAACAGGGTAAGCTAAGGTGTTAAAGGTGTAACGAAACAAATTTATTGGTGTGTTTGTGGTTCCTAAAGGATGGGCTCTACGGCTCCTCCGCGTTGTTCTAGGGTATTTACTCTTAAAATAAGAGTAACAAAGGGTTTATATGGGGGGTTAACTAACCAGTGTAGTTAGTTAATAAGTAACATGTAAAAGCGATTTGGGTGTAATCCTAAAATTTACCAATTTAAAAAGTTACTCATTTAAATTGATAGTACTCATTATTACGGTCCTCGTTGATTATACAAGACTAGTTCTAAAGATCTACTACAATCGCGGCACACTTATATTTTTTTTGGATTTTGGGAGTAAAACTTTTGGAAAACGAATAAGGTTAAATCCTCTTTAATATCTAACAAGGGTTATTGTGTGTGGGTTATGTATCAAGTAATTTCACAAAAGTATGCTTGAAAAAAAATTAAATTTGAGCATAATTTAAGCATTTTAGTGAAAAATAGGACAAGTATACATTCTAATTCCATCCCCCACTTGGTTTATACTACATCCTCGTTGTATAAATATAAAACATTATATACCGGGATTAAGAAGGTATTAGAATGAGAAGAAAACTCCCTGATATTTGCTATGTAGATTCTCCATGATGAGTTTTTGAGCAAGATATTCGTGTTGAACAGCCGCCTTTGAAGTTTTCAAAGACACTCCAACACTTCCTGATCTCCATATTTGTAAATTCTTCCACCAATATTCGTCGATTTTCTTTCACGAGTCTGTACATAAAATATAGGAAAAAAAACGTTGTATTCCTATCTTGGTTTTACTACGGTTAATTTAAAAGAATTAAGCAAACTGTACAAGGAGATCGGTTACGTTGTATCCATTTAATAGAAATACGCGTATTAAAAAACCTGTAAAAAATAATTAAATACGAGCCAGTCTGTTGAATACGCCATATCATGTACATGAATACGCCGTATTGACAGAACTGACAATAATGTTTTTAAAAGTGCATAAAAAGTAAAAACTGATAACCAGACAATAAATACGTCGTATGGTGTGGAGCGGATACGCCGTATTGATGTCTGGGAAGACAGACTCAATAAAATTAAATAACATTCTGGGTTGTCTCCCGGGAAGCACTTTTATTTACAGCGAAGACTTTAAGTTAGACTTTTCTTCAGCTTCTCATCATCATTTGGTGCGCGTCACCTTCCATCCTTCGTCCTAATCGGAAAAATATCTTGATAGATTTTGGACATATTATCTTCGTTTCTCTCCAAAATATCATATTCATAACTTCTTATTGCTATTTAGGCTTCATGGGTCAAGGAAGTATGAATAGCTTCAAACTTTTTGCTGTACACTTCTTTTGTTAGGTTGTCATTCAATAGAATTGCATGTATTGCTATATTTACACTTTGTCTGACTTTGTTCATCTTCTTTTTTGGTGTCGCTCTTTCTATGTGTAATCAGATAAGGTTTGAAGAACGAGTCAGTAGTTGTATTGTTACTTCTTAGGATGCTTTACTCTATTCGTCTCTTATTCCAATTCTCATTTATCCAAGCATGGAATAATAATTTCTTAGTTCTTCTATCCATTTTCATGTATTTATCAAATGATGAATTTACTCGCGATATGAATTCCAGTGGGATAAACTTCCCCAGTTGTCTCCTTCGTCAACTTTTCATTTCTCCATCATACGATTCGGAAAAATTTACCGAAAAATTTCTCTATAAGTTCTTCCCAAATGGTGATTTTTCCTTCCCCTTCGTTTATCCACCATTGTTTATGACTCATTCAGCAAGCGGAGATGAGAGGAGGAAAGATTTTTATTCCGTAGTTGTGGGAATCCACACCCAGAATAAATCGAATCAAAATCATTTTAAGTACCATAGCAATGTGGTTTATCACGTCTTCGTCAATCCATCCATGGTATGCATTCACTTGCAATTCTTCCAAAAATTCCTTGCTGAGTTTAATGTTAATATAGTTACTGGTGATATAAAGATTTGATTCAGTCTGAGCCTTTTTCATGTATTTTTCTAAAATTAGTTATGTCATGACTTCTTATGGTTTCTTCTTCAGTCTACTAGCTCTGATAAGTATTATCTGTAACAAAGGTAAACATATGAGCAGGATTTGCTCTAAAGAAAGAGAGAAAAAATTTTAGCACGTAAATCAAATATAGAAACTTCTGATTCTGTTTCAGATAATGATACGCCGTATTCAATAGAAGTGAATACGAAGTATATTGTTTGGAAAGATAGCTATATTGGACAGAAAGTTGGATACTCCGTATCCAATGGAAGTGGATACTCAATGAATAATCGATCCTTCATGTAATTCCTTCGGTAGTTACGAAACGATTATCTTCAAACTTTTCCTTCTCTTTTTTGTTGCAATTTTTTCTAATTTTTTCGATTTTTTTTCTTCTTCTTTTTTTAAACACTATACTACGAAACTCGGTGTAGTCTCACCATCTTCATGATCATAATAATTCTGAATAATTCCTTCGGTAATTCTTCGTTCTTCAGACGTACCATTAATTGTGATGGTAGTAAAAATACATGAGTTTTGACTAAAATATACATTCCCATTTGCAATGTGCAAATTTCTTCCAACCGTACCAAAATTGACACAAGACTCGGTAAATACAAACTTTACACTTTAAGCAACTAGCAACTGTAAAATAAACTTAATCTAACAGGGTAAGCTAAGGTGTAAAGGTGTAACGAAACAAATAATTGGTGTGGTTCCTAAAGGATTGGCTCTACGGGTTGTTGTAGGGGTATCTTACTCTTAAAATGAGAGTAAACAACGGGTTTATAAGGGGGTTAACTAACCAGTGTAGTTAGTTAATAAGTAACATGTAAATGCGATTTTGGTGTAATCCTAAAATTTACCAATTTAAACAAGTTACTCCATTTAAATTGATAGTACTCATTATTACGGTCTCGAATAGATATACCAAGCCAAGTTCTAAAGTCTACTACATCACCGGCACACTTATATTTTTTTGGAATTTGGGTAAACATTTGGAAACAAATAAGGTTAAATCCTAATAATATCTAACAAGGGTTTTTGGAATTAAAGCATCCGCATAAAGCATCCTTATTTTGCTGATTATAATCTATCTTAGGGATTAAGGCAATGGTGATCATGTTAAACCCTAGCTTAAAGAGACTTTACCCACTTACTGTTTAACGCCTCTTTATACACTAGTAGTCCACTTGTCTAACTATCTGATGAAATCAGAACATTACTTGTTGAATTATCTAGATTCACCTACTAGTCAACATGTTCAATAAACCATTGGCAATATCCGATTAACTAGTTAAGCCCGAAGCGTATCCTAGACACAAACTTAGAAAGAAAATATTTGTGATCCTATGATTCTAGATGTATAAATTACTATATGGAGAGATATCCTGGACTCTTAGCCTACGCCCAAACAACACCGAAGTTGCAGCGCATTAAATATGTAGGACTAGACCCAGTTGAATTATAGGTCGCATACTTAAGCACGTAAACAAATATAAATTGATAAACATAAACAAGCATTCAACGATAAATTAAGCAAAGAAAACCAAATATT
>BQNB010188274.1:0-11964 GCA_026074375.1 Tanacetum coccineum | reverse complement strand
TTGCATCACTCTATGGTTTTGATGATTTTCGTGAATATAACTGACTTTTGTTAGTCAAAATTGTTGCTTTTTGTTGGTTGTTGTTTCTGACTGTGGCTAAGTGTTTGATAAAGTGGTCTAAACGTTTATTCATGTGTTTTTCTTGAAAATCCTTTGGTGCTTTTTAATTTTAGGTGTTAGTGAGTTTTCTGTGTGCTAAGTAGCAAGTTAAGACTTTTCTTGGTAGCGAGTTAGTGTTGTTGCTTATTTAGCGAGTTGTAGTTCTAGTCAGCGAGTTATGGTTATTGTATTACCATGAACAGGCAACTCGCTAACCCGCAGCAAGTTGATGAAGATATCCCAAAGGTTAGGTTCATCAAACTTATTATCTACCACCTGAGAACCAAGCACAACATACATCCAAGAACCGGCTCGCCTCTTCACTATTCATATGAGGAAAGTGTTCTGAACACCCTCACGTTTGTAGGAAAGGATGGAAGGGAAGTCTTTGGCATGCCAATACCTGATGCTCTTCTTACTGATGAAATCATAAGTGCACCTTAATACAGTAGATACCTGGAGCATGTAGCTGAGTATCAACGTTGTCTGAATGAAGAACACGGTAAAGCAGAGGAAGAAGATGTTACCGAATCTCCCAAAGCTGCCAAGGCTACTAAATCCAAGACACCTAAGCAGACTAAGCCCTCAGCACCTAAAACATCTAAAGTCATAAAACCACCCAAACCAACACCAACAACAACTGAACCCTCCAAGAAAGATCAAAGTAAAAAGCGTAAACTGGTCAAGGAGACATCTTATGCACCATCTCTTGCAAAATGATCTAAAGCTGGTAAGGTGACAAAGCAGCAAAAGCCAAAGAGCCCTCTGCAGTTGGTTAATGAGTTTGTTGACGAAGGTGTTCCAGAACAGGAACCTGTTTATGGTGATGAAGAAGCAGACATTCAACGGGCCGTGGAACTAAGCATTAAGGAGACCAAGTCAGAATTAATGTTAACCGACCACTGCCTCTCGGTGGTCCCCCAGGTCATGTCACTATTCAAACAAAATTCTTCTTTAATAAAGACTTGGAGTATTTACGATATGGCAACAAGGGAAGCTGTCCTGCACTCTCGATTTCCAAGATGAAGGCTATAAGCTATCCTGACTTTGGTCTTGAATTACTAGTGCCTGAGTAAATGTGGATTGATGATGTGTGTACTTATGACGTAAGTGCAAAATATGGCATCTCTCACTGGTGGTTTACTCGACAAAAGTTCTACATTGACAGACATGAATCTCTATCATGTCGAAAAGAGGTCCGAACACACATTCGGATTCTCAGTGTAGTCAGAATTAAAGTCTACTCACGATACGGATATGACTACTTGAGCGGAATTATCCTCTGAAGAGCTGATCACCAAGAACACAAGATTGCTGAAAAGGATTTCAAGAACATGTATCCCAATGACTTTAAAGACCTGAATTTTCTCCTTTTGCAAGGTCATCTCAATCATCTTTCTGGTTCAGACAAATGGATGCTATCAACTGTTGTCAAGCTGTGGACCCGAAACTTAGTGATTTGACAGCGGGTTGAAGACTTCCAACTTGGTATTGAAAGCTACCAAACTTAGCTGAACCTCATAAACCAGGATAGGACGCTACATGATACGAGTTCAAGCATGATTATACCTCATTGAGTCTCCTTCGAGCAGTAATCTTCCCGAGTCAACAAAAATTATATGAACGAAAGATCATGCGGTTCAACGAAATATACAAGTTCAGTGATGGCACATTGGGACATGTATTCTGGAAACACTAGATTACAGAGTCAAAGAATTCAAGATCAGCGGCTCAATCCGGGTTATGAATACGCGCTTTCTTGGACCTAAAAGGATACGTGCAAGGAGCAAGGTTCATTAGGCAATTGAAGGCGACTAAAGACAAGAAGGATCTACCTGAAAACAATGGAATGCTTTGTTGATGTGGACGTGTTCATGATCATAACTGTAAGGCTTCTTCAGAGAACTGATGATATCACCCATTCCATCTAAAAGGTCATTTAATGTGTTGTATATTGGAAAACTTTGTACATTATATAGTTATGTAGTTATCAATGTTTTGTGTCAGTTTATGAATTTTTCTTGAGTTTCTCATTAAATCTAAATCATTTATTAAAATCAACCTAACTGGACACTAACAGATCCCTCACTAATTGATGGTGGGAGCAGATATAGTTTCCAATATCAGCTTGTATTTCATAAGACAACACTTTCTCCTAAATTTTTCTAACTATTTAAATCAATTAAGATCTAAAATCTCAAAGGGTTGAAATTTTTGATCAGGGGAGGGAATTGTGATATTTCATTATGAAATTGATAAAAATGTTGTTCTATTAAAGACTCAACGCAGGTATCTCCCTCCATGTGCAAACAAATTTCAATTACCGATGCACGTGTTGAGGGGGGAGCGTTTCTAAATATATCAAAACAATCAAGGTAAATGGCTTTGATATTTTATATCCATGTACCTTGGTTTATTTTTCAACATGGTTTTATGGCATGGTGAACTTGTACAAAAGGACTGACCCTTGTAATTACTCTATCGAGGTTATAAGGATGGTAAGGTTAGTGTACTCGTTCCTATGATCCGCTAGATGCGGAGGGATCTACCCAGGGACAATCCACTAGTTAGTGTTACTAGTCTAGGCTGATTACAAGGAGTATTATGAGATAAGGGAATAGGTACGGATGAGATGGAGCTAGTATTGGAACATTACCCAAAAGGTATTAGTTATGAAGTCTCGGTAAGACTGAAGGGGTTGTTGAATGAAAAAGAATATTAAGATAAAGGGTGAAAAGAAAGCTGCCCTCCTTAAAATTAGGCAGAAACGGGTTACTACTTGCTGTCAAATCACATGGTTGATTGCTGAATTGAAGACAATGTCTATGGTCCCAGCTGATACACTGCACAAACCCTCCCTAGCCACTTAAGATCCCTCTAATGGATTTTTGTTTCCTTTTCTCTAGGAGATCAATACATTCTCTCATCTCTCTCTCCGAGTTTGATGATATTGAAAAGGTGGCAGTCGCTCTAGCTCCGACTACTATAACCAAAAATGCTCTATAGAGTTCTAGAGCCATGAGATCATCATAAATCTCGTTAGGACAGCCTAATATAAACTATGGCTTGCTCATCACTCACTGTGATTACAAGTAAGACTTTAAGTTTTCTATGCATTATCCTCGTGGTATTGCCAGAACTCCGAGTGATACAAAGTATCACAATGAAGATGAAAATCCTTCTAGAGCAACATCAAACAGCTCTTGGTAGGTGACATGTGAGAGCCACTGGATCAAACTTGTACAAATGGAATAGCAACATGGTGCGATTCTTTATGAATCAACTTGTTCAGGCAGTGAATGACAATAGTTTTTGAAAAATCTTCAATGTGCTCAACAATTGTTTTTTTCGAGCACTTTGACTAGGTATATCTTTAAAAACAATGTGATTTGATTGAATTTTCTTTTCTGATATAAAACCGTCGATGGTGTCACAAATTCTCTTTTTGTAGTGACATACGCATTGACTTTCAAATCAATTTTTCATTAATGTGGGTTTCTCAATTCACTGGTTACTCACTCGTGCTTGTCTGCTTTAAGATGCTCCGGTTTGAGATCGGGCTAGCCAGCTGTGAAAACCTTGTCAAGGAGATTCTTCAGATTCATACCTGATCACAGGCAGTATTTATACTGAATAACGGGGAACCGTGCTTCTTGCAACCTTATTCGACGAAAGGTGAACAAAGACACTTTTGTTTGTTTATCACCTTAAACTTATTACTTGCACGAATCCACGACGCGTAGACTTAGGTGCAGCTGCATGCCTAGACAAGTCATTCATTATAAACCTCATGCTTCACACTTATTATTCCTATTCAAAGACATCATGATACTGAAAGACCTACAACCTAGCTTCTGCAAACCTCTGATGTGTGCTATCATGATCAATAAAAGTGGAGCATGCGGTACGAGGTCACTACATCACATGGAGGCCATACTTCACAAGGATGATTTAGAGATTTACTATGGCTGATTGATCTAAAGAATGCTCAAAGATCACACATGTCAAAGGAAATAAGCCTCAAAAGACTTACTACAATATGTACAAAGAAATCAATGCATGTAAGAATCAAAGACTACGAGTGAACACAAGATTATAGAGAGCTGAGCTTATTTTTATAATTTTCTGGGGTGACCTCCCTTAAGGGACGAGATTGTTAGATATTTAGAAAAAGACTAAGTCACCCGTGTAATTTTCATTTATGTTGCTCGTAGTTAAGTATTTAATGTCTATCGATTGTCAAATCAACTTGCATCCATGCAAATGACACAACAAATCCCATATACACTATACAATGCCCTTAATGAATCCTTAGGCTGGACGGAGTGGGTGCAAACTCACCTAGGTGAGTTTCCCACTCGCGCGCGAGTGCCACGCCGGTGGCAAAACTCACCTAGGTGAGTTAACATTATCAAGGTGAGTTTGGCTTATTTTTTTGGTTGATAAGTGAGATACTCACCTCACGGTGAGTTTAAAAAAGTGGGCCCCCATGTTTAATATATAATATATTTAATTTGGTTGTGAGTGTGTATTAATATTTAGTGGGGTATATTTTATATAAAGTGGGTATTTTAATGAAAGGTGAGTTTTAGTGGTAAGGTGAGTTCTTATTACGGTTGAAAGGTGAGTTGTAAGGTGAGTTTTATTTGGAGAGAGAAAGCTGATGTGGCGCTGATGTGTCAGGTGGGTTTACCACCACCACTCCATCCAGCCTAAAAGCCTCTTCCATGCCATGGAAGATGTGGGTTAGTCATTTTATTTATACAAGTTCATTTTCTCACTCTAGAAAGCTCTCTCTCACTTTCTCTCTTTAGAACTTGGCTAATCCTCTAGTCATTCAATTGTGTTATGATTTCCAATATCCTACAAACTTTATAAAAAGAAACTTGCATCTTATTTAAGTCATAGCACAATACGATTATAAACATCTTATTACAACAACAACACCACCTATCCTCACAACTCTAACCATATCGTCAATCACTTTCCTCTTGTTAATGATCTAAAAGGTAACTTTATACTTCTCAAAAATTTACACTATTATAAAAAAGGTGAGCATTCATAATGAGTAGTAGGTTTGATAAATCCATTCATGTATTAATTGATATAAAAACAATCATCATTAAGCTCAAATAAATGTATTAACAACTCAAAAGAAGATATTGAAAATACCATAAGAAAAAGTGGATGAATGCATTAAATAATCAAACTACACCATACGAAAGAGTGAGTGTGATTCACAAATGACCGTCGTGAGAAGTATATCCATATTCTTCAGTTGACTACATGTCAATTTAAAGTGTAGATTTACCTGCTGATGGATATAGGAAACGGCTGAGTTACATTCGTCGGTTTTGAGGCTTGTGTGAGTAATGTCAAACCTAATAGCAATCAGTTAGGACAAAAACCATACTTAGCCTACAAATATGCACTAAATATATAAACATGGATACATATAGTTATTGTATGGAATGCATACTAAATATATAAACATGGATGCTATATTTATCTGTTATAATTGTATGGTTGGGAGTTAAAATTACAATTTGATTCTATGAAATATAGTGAAAACTCATACCAAAGTCTTGTTTACCTGGTGTGATCCCAAACTCTTTTTGGCATGTCCATCATGAAAAGAAAGGTAACTGGTAGCCATCACTATTCTGAACAATTATAACACTGAGCTTGCAAATCTAACACATTAATATTATTTTGTATTCATAACTAACACATTAATAACTTATAGATATCTAAAAGACGCTTAATAAAGTGTTCTTGAAACATTAATATTGTTTTGTATTCATAACTAACACATTAATAACTTACTGATAACCCAAATCGGTTATAAGTCATTACCAACCCACCAATGGTGCCCAAATGGATTTGTTTCTTGTCAACTTTGATGGCAGTTTTCCATTTCATGTTTTAGTAATACACGTCTCTCATTATGCACTGTTCTTGGTTCTCAATATTCTTTCTTCTGTGTCTTTTTCATCGCTCGAACTCTGATATTAATTAGCATATATTTCTAAAAAAGAATGCATATTTGTATCAATATTTTTCTCAATATTCTTTCTTCTGTGTCTTTTAGTATCCTTAATTTTAACTCCCAATTCTTACAATTTTTCTAGATTTAGGATGCATTCCATACATGCGTGCAGCCTTAAAATTGTCAAAATCCTGCAATCAGAAGTGATGTCGGATATGAGATCAACATTTGTTAGTTAATTTTAAATATCATTGCATTAAATTATCAATTCAAGGATCATACCTTATAACCTTGCATAGAAGCAACACTCTTGATTTCATCAATGGTTTTCTGTTCTTTTATAGCATAAGCATCAGAATGTGAATTAACCGATGAAAACCCTCCATCGTGGCAAATATTTATTTGACTGAAACTGTATGGGTCCCACGATGTCGCCCGGGTAAGTCGCCCGGGAACGTATCCCCTTCGAGCTTTTCCGCTCGACCTATCCCAGGCTACAAGTCGCCCGGGAAACCTATCCCCAGCGACAAGTCACCCGAGATTCCCCGGATGCTGAGGAAAATGGCAAATGTTGTAGTGAAACTGAAAGACAAAGTTCCAACTTTCTGTGACTCTCTCATTCTGCCATCTGTCGAGAACTGCACACCATCACTCTTGATATTATGCTCTAGCAACATCTCCATAAATAAAGGATCCACGGGTGAAGCGCAAAGAGCATGACTAAGGCTTCCAGTATTCCATGCCATGTCCAAAGTTGTATGGATATTAATTCCCCCCAACGCTGCGCGTTTGAGCATCGTCTTGTATAGTCAAATTATTTAATGCAATGATATTCAAAACATATAGTGGTTATGTAAAAGGACACACATGCTACTTTATAGTTGAGAAAATTAGCCTTTTAGATGCGCTAAAGGATTTGTTTGAAGATATAAACTACAGGTGACTTTATGAACACAATAATATATCTATTAGAGTATACAATTTTTAAGGTATAAATATGATATACCCTAACATACAAAGTGATCACTCATAACTGATATGTACAATCAGTGAGCTTGTAATAAGGTATTATGGAATGGGTTAATGCATTCGTAATTGTATGTGATCTAAAAAGTGTTGGTGATTTTGCATCACCAATATGATTTAAGTGTAATGGATTGATTTGGTTGACCAATGTGTAATCATGATAAATGTTCAACAAGTCGGGGTTGTGCGGAGTGCACACTTGTATGGCGTTATTATGATTATCATTCGGGGAGAAGCCCCGAGTGACGGGGGTCCGGGGGCAGCGCCCCTGGTAGCAGGGTCCAAGGGGTGGCAGCCCCTGGCAGGGTCCAAGGGGCAGCGCCCCTGGCTATGGACTTGTTTTTTTTTTTGCCCCTTTTATTTAACTGGTTTTGTAGTTAAACTAACTGTTATGCAGTTATAACCGAAAATCAGTTTTGTTGGTCATATATTCATCACAATCTCTGGTTCTGTTTTATAACATCAAAAACACATTCTCGTTTCATAATCTGAGTTTTATCCGATTTAAGATTTCGATAGAACCATCAAAATACTTCAATCTGAAAGTGTTTACATGACTCTCAGATTTCTGTGATCAATTCTATACAACAAAAAGTTCATAGCAGTTGATTGTAACATTGTTAGTATATATGAATCTTTAGCACCATAGACCTAATTTGTAATATATATCATTCCCATCATGTAAGTCCATCAAATCCATTGTTGCGGTTGCTGTTAGATTTATTGAATATGCATATGTAAGTCCATTTAACCTACGATAGATTAATAATAGAACCATTTTTGTACTATAATGTATACTTTATCCATTTACCTTATTAGATAGATTAAACCAAACTTGTACTATAGTGTATACTAAATCAAATTATTTTTTATAAGAATTACCATAAGCATTTGTATAATTCTAATTTAAGCTTCTTCATCCCTACACTATACATCATATATTAGTGCCAAGATCCTTTTTGTCACTGTTAGATTATTTTACACTGCGTTGCTTTTGACATTTATATGACTACCTTTTAATTATGCTGTCCATTTAAAAAGTGAGTATAATGGGCAGTTGACAGGTAATGATTTAATTATAAAACCGCTCGTGAAACATGATTTTTCTTAATCTTAGAGTTCATTCATGAAAAGGAATCAGACCATGTCTTAGAGAAACACAGGTCTATCCACATGGTATTAGGGTCATGTGTTTGAGTATAGTTAAGATTTTCCAAAGTATACTATTATTTGTGAATTAACCTTAATACCTTATTTGCCAGCCCTTGTGCAGCATCAAAGCACTTGAGCCTTCTTAACCTGTCCATGGATCATGGTAAAATGCCATGCACCAAATTTTCTTGATAGGTACCTTGAGCTACCTCCAATGCCATACCCCACGTCAACTCTGCTCTTTGGTTTATTTAGGGGGTCCTTTAGCTGTTATGAAAAAAATATTACCAAAATCATATAACACCATCGCACATTTGATAAAAAAAACTATAGACATGACACGTAAGAGTAAAGTAAAACTCTCTAAAGAGCATTGGTCCGTATCGAAACAAATGGTGCAAGCCACATGCATACTTGTATAGTTTATAGCAACATGTCTCTAGAATATTTGGCCATAAAACATATACATAAGCAGACTGACTTACTATGTAAGTCTATAAGCAAGTCTAACTAACAGAAGGGGCAAATTCAAACCCTAATAGTAGGTTAAATTGAATAGTACTCTGTATATAATATTCATCACCACGTTAAAAATTTAAAGAAAGCCTGACTATAATGAAAAGATCAATATAGGTACATACATAAGTATACAACATCAGAAATAACTCATAAACTAAATGCGTACATGAAACCATTAAAGCAGTAAACAACATAGGATGGATACGATTTGCCTGATTTATAAGTTTTGGGATGAGCAGCATAGTTTCCTTAGGGTTTTTAAAAAAATTAGAGAGGATATTAAGTGCTTCAAATAAACCATGACTTTAGGAGTGTATTTTGAAATCATGATTTACCTTAGGAATACTGATAAGATGGAATGCTTTTAATTATTTTAAAATAATTTCCAAATTATCTCTAGACATTTAGGTTAAACGTTAATGTAAATTATGTGCAATTATCAATATATTTTTCAATTTAACTGGTATTTTTTTACAAGCATAACTATATGATTTTCATTGTATATCACTACTTCTGGCTTGGCTCCATTGTATGGGGTGCTTGTTTATGAAATTAGCAGACCCAAGTTCAATATTTGAGTATGAACATAATTTAAATCAAAAACAAGAATTTTCTAGATACGAATTTAAAAATATATATATTGATGACTTGGAATTATGGAATGCCAAGTGGAATTATGATGTGGCAAGCCTCCTCTTATATATAATGTAGAGAAGATATTTTACCAAAAATAAATAAATTGTGATGACATGACATCCATGATGACATGGCTAAGTATACAACATCAGAAATAACTCATAAACCATTGAAGCAGTAAACAACACAGGATGGATTTAAAAAAATTGGAGATAAAATTGGAGAGGATATTAAGTGCTTCAAATAAACCATAACTTTAGGAGTGTATTTTGAAATCGTGATTTACCTTAGGAATACTGATAAGATGGAATTGATTTAAATATTTTAAAAATAATTTCCAAACTTATCTCTAGACATTAGGTTAAACGTAATGTAAATTATGTACAATTATCAATATATTTTTCAAATTTAACTGGTATTTTTTTAAAGCATAACATATTTGATTTTCATTGTATATCACAACTTCTGGCTTGCTCCATTGGTTGGGGTGCTTGTTTATGAATTAGCAGACCCAAGTTCAAATCTTGCAATGAACATAATTTAAATCAAAAACAAGAATTTTCTAGATACGAATTTAAAAATATATATATTGATGACTTGGAATTATGGGATGCCAAGTGGAATTATGATGTGGCAAGCCTCCTCTTATATATAATGTAGAGAAGATATTTTACCAAAAATAAATAAATTGTGATGACATGGCTAAGTATACAACATCAGAAATAACTCATAAACCATTGAAGCAGTAAACAACACAGGATGGATTTAAAAAAATTGGAGATAAAATTGGAGAGGATATTAAGTGCTTCAAATAAACCATAACTTTAGGAGTGTATTTTGAAATCGTGATTTACCTTAGGAATACTGATAAGATGGAATTGATTCAAATATTTTAAAAATAATTTCCAAACTTATCTCTAGACATTAGGTTAAACGTAATGTAAATTATGTACAATTATCAATATATTTTTCAAATTTAACTGGTATTTTTTTTAAAGCATAACATATTGATTTTCATTGTATATCATAACTTCTGGCTTGCTCCATTGGTTGGGGTGCTTGTTTATGAATTAGCAGACCCAAGTTCAAATCTTGCAATTGACATAATTTAAAAAAAATCTGAATTTTCTAGATACGAATTTAAAAAATATATATATTGATGACGTGGCATTATGGGATGCCAAGTGGAATTATGATGTGGCAAGCCTCCTCTTATATATAATGTAGAGAAGATATTTTACCAAAAATAAATAAAATAAATAAATAAATTGTGATGACATGGCATCCATGATGACATGGCTAAGTATACAACATCAGAAACAACTCATAAACCAAATGCGTACATGAAACCATTGAAGCAGTAAACAACATAGGATTTATAAGTTGTGGGATGAGCAACATAGTTTCGTTAGGGTTTTTAAAAAAATTGGAGATAAAATTGGAGAGGATATTAAGTGCTTCAAATAAACCATGACTTTAGGAGTGTATTTTGAAATCGTTATTTACCTTAGGAATACTGATAAGATAGAATTGATTCCAATATTTTAAAAATAATTTCCAAACTTATCTCTAGACATTAGGTTAAACGTAATGTAAATTATGTACAATTATCAATATATTTTCCAAATTTAGTGGTATTTTTTTAAAGCATAACATATTTGATTTTCATTGTATATCACAACTTCTGGCTTGCTCTATTGATTGGGGTGCTTGTTTATGATATAGCAGACCCAAGTTCAAATCTTGCCATGGACATAATTTTAAAAAAATTATATATAATGTAGAGAAGATATTTTACCAAAAATAAATAAATAAATTGTGATGACATGGCATCCATGATGACATGACATTATGATGTGGCATAAAATTGTCAAATGTCTCCTGATATATATAATGTAAAGATATATATAGTGTAACTTTATTTTCAGCATCAAATTAAGTGTGAGAACTGCGAGAACTCTCAAAAACATACATGCACGTCTTCAATAATTTTATTTCTACACATATGTTCTAAATAGAACAAATATGTTTTTTTAAACATATTTGTTCTAAGGAATTTGATGAGAAATTGGAAATACAATTTTTTTCTTTGAAGGTGTGCATATTCAAAGAAAAAATTTGTATTTCCAATTTCTCATCAAATTCTTTAAAAAATATGTTTTTTTAAAACATATTTGTTCTATTTAGAACATATGTGTAGAAATACAATTATTGAAGGCGTGCATGTATGTTTTTTAGAGTTCTCGCACTTAATTTGATGCTAAAAATAAAGCCCCTATATATATATACTAGTTTCATAGCCCACCCGGATGGGTGGGCTAGTTACATGAAAAAAGTGCAAAAGAATGATTTTTTTTTTGGAAAACATAGTGTAATATATGTTGATAATGCTAAAGCATTTACTTACACATAAATCTATGCTAAGGATTCAAATACGAAATAAAACTTCTTGGAAAAGGACGTTTGTTGTGGAGTTTTTGTAGTTGCCGTCTTTATCGCAAAATACATGAAACTTCATAATCTGTTTTATGTTCTTAAACTTG
>BQNB010188272.1:0-11965 GCA_026074375.1 Tanacetum coccineum | reverse complement strand
GATTAGGACAAAACGATGCATAAACGGAAAATCCTCAACTTCGATTGGGACACATTTTCATAAACAGGAACTTTTTCTAAAGTCTACTTGAGGACAAGTAAGATTCAAGTAGGGGATATTTGATGACATCAAATAACATCACTTTATTATATCATTTATCCCATCTGTTTTGCCTACTTTTATATAGTTATTGCATTATTTGGTGCTTAATTGCTTTAAAGTTGATAAATGCAGTAATTTAAGAGTGTTTTGTAAAGACAAGCTAAAAGGCGCATAAATTGAAGCTAAAACGAAGATATTTGAATATTACTAATTTCTGACCAATACGCCGTATCCAACAAAAGAGATACGGCGTATCAGCGCCTGACTTCACAAGAAAACGCGTTTGACCAATTCCCAATACGGCGTAACCCTCCTGTCTACATACGCCGTATCCATGAAGATATAGTAAATCAAGTAAATTAGAAATGATATCACTGATTTATTATGAACGTAGCGCGCACTCCAAGGAATCCTGCCAATATGCCGTGTCGACCTTGCCAGATACGGCGTATCGAGTCTTTCTCAGAAACTATAAATAGAAGGCTCAAAAACATGTTTTCAGCGTGCAATATCATATTATTTATATCATACTCATTAAAGACGAATTTTAGAAGAGAAGATCAGCCACCAAGGTCAAGCATTGATCACGAATCCATAGAAGACATCGTGTAATTTTTACTCTCTTAATCGTTCGATTTTCAATTGTTTGATTATGCTTGTATAATTACAATGGTTGTGGGCTAATACCCTCGGGTATTAGCCATCTTAATGAAAGTTCAATGTTTGGTTTGTTTTAAAATCGATTTCTTAATTTATCGTTGATTGTTTAATTATGTTTATCACCTCATACTTGTTTATGTGTTTGAATATGCGACCTATCATTCAACTGGATCTAGTGATACGGACCAAGTAATCTAGATACCGGGATAGCTCTCCATATCGTGTTTCATATTACTGGACCAATAGGATCACAAATAACGTTCTGTCTTTGTCTTTGAATTATGAGCTTAGTTGGACCGGTAGGTGACCCGTTTATGTTTCAGCAATCATGCTCTTAATTAACTGATAAAGATTTGAATAGTGGACTACCAGTATATAAAACACCATCAAACAATAAGTGGGTAAAGTCCCGTTGGGCTAGGGTTTTAACAGGATCACCACTGCTTTAACTGCTTTGATTCACCTAAGATAGGATTATAATTAAACTAAATGATGCTTTTTTGCGGACCGATGTCACACCCCAAATAAAATTATCCGGTTTTGTATTTCTGACCATTCCGGTCATTTACTTTTAAATTTTATACGTTACATTAAATCTGACAGTTTACCGGAAAGTTAAACTGCGTAAAACTGAAAAACATCATCGGACGCGTTCCGGCATCGGTTATTAATTAATTTAGGCTTAATATGCGATATTTTAGCTTTCCTGAGTGTTTTGTGATTTTTAATCACTTCCGATATAAATTTTAGGGTTTTATCTCTTAAATTGCGTTTTTCACGCTTTTGACCAAACGGAACCCCGGTAACTCGAAATCTTTTCGTGTAAACTCAAGTTATCGATAATCTTATACCCTAAGCCCAAAAATTTCGTTCATACCCCTCTTCATATACATATGGATGCCTAAACCTAAACCAAAAACAATCTTGGCACTGAAATTAATCATCCATTTACTCTCCACTAACTAAAAATTTGAACTCTTACCATGCATGTGAAGGAAAATGACATCTTTGTTGCCTAGTGACTTGCATGCATGCCATCCCTTACACATCACATGCAAGCTTGGACCATTTGACTTGGAAAATTCAAGATTTTGATATTATAGGAACCATGGACCAAATTTTTGAACCACAATGGTCCTTGTGACCATAGTTCGGCCGAAACCGTAAGGGCACACCCCTTTGGTGTATGTTGGTCACATGTGGGTGCACCATTAACCCTAATCTAATTTGGCATATATTTTCCCAACACATAACACTACTTGGGTTTTATTCCTTTCACAAGCCTCAAAAAAAACCCAAAATACCACACATCTCTCTTCCTCTTCCACTCCTTGTTCACGGCACCACACACACACACAACACACTCATAACTTTTTGATTTCTAGAAGATCAATCATTCTAAGTTCATTTTTATGAGTTTCTAGGTAGATCCAAGTGTGGTTGGTTGTTTTTAAAGAGTTTTCAAGAATCATAAAATTAGTTACAAGTTTTATAGTGGGTTTTACAAGATCTTTGTATAATCTCTTTTGCTTACTTACTTGTGAGTATTTCTTGACCCATTTTTATTATTTTATTGTTGTATGATTTTGTTATGATCTATGTTTATAATCTAAAGATCCAAGTGTTTGTGGTATTTTACAAAAGGAAAGTACAAGTATTTTTGTTATCTTAATAAATATATTGAAAGTCTTATGACAAAAACTTTTATGTTATGTTATTTATTATGTTTTGTAAGATGAGGTGGGATGAGTGTTGCAACAATAGAAATGATGGGATTAGGATAGTTTAGGATGTGATTTTGTGGTGGATTAGTTGTGAACGGAGATTAGGCTAGTCTAGGCACTATTGTGAAGTTTGGGTGGATTTTGGTTGCGTTTTTGGCAAAAAGTGCTTGCTGTCCCAAATGGGGTTTTTGAAAGGTTTTTTTTTTTTTGAGTGGACAAAATGTTTTATTAGGCGTAAAGTAGTTTTTGGAAGAGTTGTTTTCGAATAGATAGTTTTTCAATAACGCACTTTTAAAACGGACTTACAAACGACCAAGTTAGGGCAATGAAAAATTGATACTTTTTTTTCGAGAAACATTTAAAAAGCTTGTGATGTGATAGTTAAAATAGGTTTTCGGGCACTTTCGGATGATTTTGGACATTTTAAATGCAAGCGAAACATATAGGAATGTTAGGTAATTAGTTAGAACAACTAGAAATGTCATGAAAGGTTATTTGAGATGCCGATCTTAATAAAAAGTAGGATTATTAAAAATGGTACGAAATGGACATTTAGGCGATTTAAACATAAGGTTAGGCGGTTTAGGATTTGTTTAAGCGATTTGTAAAATATGGAAACATAAGAAAATAGGGGACGCTATTAACATTTTGAAACTAAAAACTTTCCTAAAAAGGAAAGGTTTCTATAAATAGTAACTTTTTGCAAGTGTCGAGATTTATCAAAGATGTTATAAATTTATCTAAGTCTTTTATTACTAAAACGCAAACACACTTGGATGCTTTAAATGATGAACATAGATGCTTTACTTGTTTACCTTGCCGAATGCTAAGTCATACCCATATTTAATCTAGGTCGCGGCTAGGATCACTTATATCATCATCGTTGGTTCGATTATCGCTTATCCTTGTTAAGGTGAGTTCATAGCCCCACGTTTTACCTATTTTCAATGCTTATACTTTGGGGTGAGAAACATTGTTTGCTTTTTAAATTAGACACAAGTTCTTAACGTGAGTTTTACATGTTTATGTGTTGCCTAAGTTTGCTTACAAACCACTATTGCCCGAACTATCATAAACCAGTTAGTACATATGGTCAATTGGTTTTGGTTAAGTGAGGTGAATGCGTAATAGATCTATTGGAGTAATGATCTATATCTGCTTTGTTCCACTTAACGAAGACAAATGGGTTATATGTCTGTCGATTGTGCGTTGTGGTGTCTTTAGTTTGGGGACACCAGTTAAGGGCAAGAATACTATGTGGCATGATATGATATGCCCTATCTTATTAGCATCGGTGTCATGAGCTTAGCGTAACAGTAAATACTTTTTATGTGATGTTGTATCTGTTATAGTAGTCGCATGTGTTTTGACTCTTGTGGGTCCACTCTGTTACTAACTTAAACCTAGGAATACCAACATTATGTTGATGTTTTAAACATGTTTTCTTAGAGTTGCTTAGCTTGGATTTAATTCCTTGATTGCTAAATAGAGTCTATGTGTATGTGACTTCTGCCATTTACAAGACCTATCTATTATTTACTCGTTGTCATTATCAAAACTTGTTATGCTTCCGCTACATTTCTCTTTATGATGGTGTAAAAGTAAATAATTTTCTTTATGCAACCGAGTAAACTTTTTCAAACGTCTAGATTAGTGGGTCGTTCTTTATTGCTTTTGTGTCGGTATTGTTATGATCGTCACGACCTCGAACACGTATTCCGTACAGGCACGGTCTGGAGGTGTGACAGATTGGTAATTTGAGCCAAGGTTATAGAGAACAGGTAGTGCTTTATACTTGGTCTGGTCTATAAACCAGTATGTGATCATTTGTGCCTCTATCTGTGCTTACGTATTGTCTATCTTGCTATACATATATATAAGATTTCTCTATATATACTTGAGACTATTATATATTGCCATATTTACCTTGCCATTCATTTCATCGTTTCTTTATGCCTTGCATGGTTTCATATAAAGGAGATTTATATAAACTTTTGCTTGTGCAGATCATGGCAGCTTCAGCTATTGCTATTTCTTTTGATTCTTCGGATGAGAGTTGGCGTCACGCCTCTTGGGTTATTCTTTTTGGTGATATTCTGACTGTTATTCCTTCTACTTCTGTGGTTGCTCCAGAGACTTCTACTATTGCTCCTGTTATTTCATCTGCCGCTCTTGTGGTTGAGACGACTCTTGTCGCTTCACCCACTGGATTGTGTGGCTTGGTTCCCTATTCGGGTTCTGATTCTGATTCACCAGATGAGATGTCTTCACCAGAGCACATTTCTCTACTACCTCTATGTTCCACCATTCTTATTGCACTATTCTTTAAGCTCCTGATTCTTCTGTTGGACCACCACCGCAGGACCCTTATGTTACTACCATTTCTCGTTGGAGGAGCATGGTAACAACACGTCCATCATCATCATCTGAGTTTCCCATTGCTCATGTTACTGCCCCGCTCGGGATTCATTGACGGTCAGCGATTCTTATCCGACTCGGGGAGGCTATTCCTTTTGGTGACACTTTCCGCACCATCTAATGGGTCCTGCGTAAGTTGTTGACTTGCAGAAGAGAGTTGGCCCTTACAAGCTCGCAGATTAGCATCGTGGCAGTCATCACCTCGTTCTTCAGACCACCGCTATCTTCTTCTAGTTCATCTTAGATTCGTTGACAGTTATCTTCGGGTTTAGATGCATCAGATTCAGGTCATTCTGCGACCTTCTGACTAGAGATTTATCACCAAGATTATGTTACCCTCCGAGGAGAGCACCACGACATAGTGAGGCATTTCATCGTTGGTGTGTTGCTCCATTATCTACTTTGTATCCACCGATTCAATAGAGTCATCATCAGGAGATTCACCAGAGAGACCACTGCATTCATCTTCACATTCTGCTGGACCATCTCGCAAGAGATGTAGATTCCCGGTTGATTCTATACCATCATCTACGCCAGTTATGGGATCATTAGCTCTTACCCGTGCTGATCTCTTACCACCTTATATGAGGTTCAGAGATTTATATTCGTCTAAGGCTAGCATAGAGGAGGATACTGAGATTGATCCTATAGAGACTGAGGTTGATATAGAGTTGGTTATTGGTGATGGGGATGATGTTAGAGATCATGTTGAGATTGACCCTAGGGATGTCAGGGATGACACCGAGGAGTATGAGGCTGACACTAGTGCTGGAGACACGGTTGAGGTAGATATCGACCCAATGTCCGCACCGATAGTTAAGGAGGAGATTATAGAGCCAGCTGGAGAAGATTCTTTTAATTCGTCTGGCACTAAGGATGGCATTGTTAGGTCATTCGAGGATATACCGATTGACTTGAATGATGCTGTGCGTGACTTTTACCATCATATGTCTAAGGTTCGTATTGATAGGATTGTCAGGATTAAGACTGTTCAGAGACAGTTAGAGGCTGATCAGTTAATAGCTAGGGGACAGAGAGTTAGTATGATCGAGAGGATTGATAGCTTGAGGTTAGAGAACCTCAAGGTTCATGCTATGTTGGATATCAAGAGGGATCGTGTGAACAGTCTTCGTCTTCATACGTCTCTTTCACAGGAGGAGTTTCGTCAGGTTCCTAGGGATCGCGATGATACTCGAGGGAGACTTAGGAGGTTGGAGTCGTATCTTGAGAGGCGTTTTGGTTTTCGCCCTTAGACTAGTAGTACCATGATCATGTAGGACACTAGATTGATGGTTAGGTCTAGATGTTAGCAGTAGAAATAATTGTGGATCATGTACCTATTTTGGATTTTGGTTGTAACCAGTTTATGCTTTTATTCATGAAATGAAAAGTTTGTTTTGACTTTCTCGCTTATTTATCTATATTGTTACTTATTCGTTCTGGCAATCGTCTTGTAATTATATTTTAATTCATAGCATGTATTAAATTATCGTTATCAAATAATCGTATATTCGTTTCAAAATCTCACCATGGGTTGTGTCTTGTGATGTAGAACAATGACTATCACTCGCTCCGGTATGACCCCTGAAGCAATCGAAGAACTCGTTAACCGACGTGTGGAAGAAGCGTTGGCTGCTCATGAGGCGACCCGTGCCGCCAATGCTCTCGAGGCTGAAAACCAAAGCCAAAATGGCAGTGATGGCGACAGTGGAAATGGAAACGGTGGAAATGGAAATGGTAGAAATGAGAATCCATATAAGAATGTTAGAGGTGATAGACCTGTTGCTAGAGAATGCACCTACCAGGACTTCATGAAGTGTCAACCACTCAACCTTAAGGGAACGGAAGGAGTTGTAGGATTGATAAGATGGTTTGAGAAAATGGAAACAGTGTTCCATATCAGCAACTGCCTAGAGAAGTCCCAAGTTAAGTATGCTACTTGCACCCTGTTGGACAGTGCACTAACTTGGTGGAACTCACATAAGAGGACTATTGGGACTGAGGCTGCGTTTGCCATGTCATGGGGGGAGCTCATGAAACTAATGACTGAAGTGTATTGCCCAAGGAATGAGATTCAGAAAATGGAAACTGAACTGTGGAACTTAACCGTGAAGAACAATGATTTGACTGCTTATACTCAGAGATTTCAAGAGTTGACCATGATGTGTACCAAAATGGTCCCCGAGGAGGAAGATCGGGTGGAGAAATTCATTGGAGGTCTTCCTGATAATATCCAAGGGAATGTAATTGCTGCAGAACCCACAAGACTACAGGATGCCATTCAAATCGCCAACAACTTGATGGATAAGAAGTTGAAAGGCTATGCTGTGAAAAACGCAGAGAACAAGAGGAGATTGAACAACAACTATGGAAACAACCATGGATAATAACCACCGTTCAAACGACAGAATACTGGAGGTCAGAATGTTGCTAGAGCCTATACGGCTGGTAACAATGAGAAGAATGGTTATGAAGGAACACTTCCTTTCTGCAATAAGTGTAAGCTACACCACGAAGGACAGTGTAATGCTAAGTGTCGTAACTGTAAGAGGATTGGACATCTGGCCAGGGATTGCAGATCTGTTGTGACTATACGTACTCAAGGAACTCCAGGGCCGAATCCAAATGGTGAATCAAAGGGATGTGACTTGTTTCCAGTGTGGAGCACCAGGACATTTCCGGAAGGATTGTCCCAAAGTCAAGAACCAAAACCGTGGGAACAAAACAAGAGTTCCTGAAGCAAGAGGCAAAGCATATGTCCTAGGAGGAGGTGACGCAAACCCAGGTTCCAACACTGTCACTTGTACATTCCTTCTAAACGATCATCATGGTTACATGTTATTTGATTTGGGTGCCGATAGAAGTTTTGTATCAAGTATACTTTTAGTGCATTGATAGATATTACTCCCTCTGATCTAGACGTTAGCTATGCTGTCGAACTAGGTGATGAAAGAACTTCATAAAGTAATACTATGCTTAGGGGTTGTACATTAAGATTGTTAGGACATCCATTTAATATCGACCAGATGCCCATAGATTTGGGTAGTTTCGACGTTATCATCGGCATGTATTGGTTAGCACAGAATCATGCAGTAATTGTCCGTGACGAGAAGATAGTGCGTATTCCTTACGGAAATGAAATTCTGATCGTTCAAGGAGACAAGAGTGATAAGGAGAAGAAATCTACATTAAGCATTATCTCGGGTGTGAAGGCCCAAAAGTATATGGAGAAAGGTTGTCAATTATTCCTGGCACAAGTTATGGTGAAGGAAACCAAAAACAAGTCGAAGGAGAAGTGACTTAAAGACGTGCAGTCTGTACGGGACTTTCCAAAAGTTTTTCCAGAAGACTTACCTGGACTACCACCCACACGAAAAGTCGAATACCAGATTGACTTAGTCCCAGGTGCTGCACCTGTAGCTTGAGCCCCGTATAGGTTAGTACCGTCAGAGATGGAAGAATTGTCTACCCAACTACAAGAACTTTTTGACAAGGGATTCATAAGACCACGTTCCTTACCCTGGGGAGCTCTAGTTTTGTTTGTCAAAAAGAAAGACTGCTCTTTTCGAATGTGTATCGACTACCGTAAACTTAACAAGCTTACTGTAAGAAATCGATACCCACTTCTGAGAATCGACGACTTGTTTGATCAGTTGCAAGGATCAAGTGTGTACTCGAAGATCGACTTGAGGTCTGGTTATCACCAACTCAGAGTTCGTGATGAGGATATCCTAAAGACGGTATTTAGAACTCGCTATGGTCATTATGAGTTCTAAGTGATGCCTTTCGGGCTGACTAACGTGCCCGCGGTGTTCATGGACCTGATGAACCGAGTATGCAGACCGTACTTAGACAAATTTGTGATTGTGTTCATTGATGACATCTTGATCTACTCTAAGACCAAGGAAGAACATGATGCACATCTTAGACTAATTTTAGAGTTGCTCAAGAAGGATGAATTATACGTCAAGTTCTCGAAATGCGATTTTTGGCTGTCGAAACTACAATTTCTTGGACACGTGATTGATAGTGAAGGCATTCACATTGATCCTACGAAGATTGAGTCAATCAAGGATTGGGAATCACCCAAGACCCCGACTGAAATCCACCAATTTCTAGGTCTTGCCGGTTACTACCGACGATTCATCAAAGGTTTCTCCAAGATTGTCAAGCCTATGACGAAGCTGACTCAGAAAAGTGTAAAGTTCAATTGGGGTAAAAAGGAAGAAACTGCTTTCCAAACATTGAAACAAAAGTTGTGTAGTGCACCGATTTTGGCATTGCCCGGAGGAAGTGAAAACTTCATAGTATATTGTGATGCTTCTCATAAGGGATTAGGCGCAGTGTTGATGCAGAAGGAGAAAGTCATAGCTTATGCAACTCGCCAACTCATAAAAAATACCATGAGACAGATCTACACCGACATATGATTTTGGAAATTGGGAGTGTGGTAGTTCAACTCATAAGATGTGGAGACATTACCTTTATGGCACGAAGTGCGTTGTGTTCACTGATCATAAGAGTTTGCAACATATTCTAGATCAGAAAGAGTTGAATATGAGACAACATAGATGGTTAGAGCTGTTAAGTGACTACGACTGTGAGTTACGTTATCACCTGAGAAAGGCGAATGTGGTGGCTACTGCGTTGAGCCAAAAGATTAGACCTAAGCCACTACGAGTTCGAGCCTTAGTTATGACAATCGGTTTGAACCTCCCTACGCGAATCTTGAATGCTCAGGTTGAGGCGAGAAAAGAAGAGAATTATGGAACAGAAGATTTGCGTGGCATGATTAAGAATCTGGAGCCACGTGCAGACAAAACATTGTGTTTAAAGAATAGAAGTTGGATACCATGTTTTGGTAACTTGAGAGCTTTGATTATGCACGAGTCGCATAAGTCAAAGTATTCGATCCACCCTAGATCAGACAAAATGTACCAAGATTTGAAGAAGCTATACTGGTGGCCCAACATGAAAGCAGAAATTGCCACATATGTGAGTAAGTGTATGACTTGCACAAAGGTTAAAGTAGAATACCAGAAACCATCCGGTCTGTTGGTACAACCTAAAATCCCTGAATGGAAGTGGGAGAATATAACTATGGATTTCGTGACAAAGTTACCAAAGACGGCAAGTGGGCAAGATATGATTTGGGTTATAGTCGATCGACTCTCTACAATTGCTCATTTAGTCTGCCAGCAAAGGAAAAATGACTTGATGGAGAAACTGATTAGACGTAGTACTTGATAAGGGTCGGTGTCGAGAATGGAGTGCCGGTTTTGCTCATCTATGATCGCATTGATGGCAGGTTCGTTTGTCTCAATTTTGGCCATTTCCTCTTAAGAAGCTTTTGAAACTCAATTAGATATGAGTACGGCGTACCACCTAGAAATAGATGGTCAAAGTGAGAGGACTATCTAAAAAAAACTGGAAGACCATGCTACCGAGCATGTGTGATAGATTTCGGAAAGGGGATGGGACGACAGACATTCTACCATTAATAGAGTTCTCCTACAACAACAGCTACCATACAAGTATTAAAGCTGCACCTTTTGAGCGTTGTATGTCGCAAATGTCCGGTCACCTATTGGTTGGGGCTGAGTTGGGAGATGCTAACTCACTGGCCAGAAAGTGTTCGTGTGAAACAAAACTGAGAAGATTATCCAAATCAAGCATCGTCTACAAGCTTCACGTGATCGACAAAAGAGCTACGTTGATAAGAGACGTAAGCCATTGGAGTTTCAGGTTGGGGATAAGGTTATGTTGAAAGTATCACCCGGGAAAGGAGTAATACGTTTCGGCAAACGGGGAAAGCTGAACCCTCGTTACATTGGACCTTTTAGGATTCTCGCCAAAGTTGGAAACGCGTTGCATTAATCAAATAGAATTTACCCGAGAAAACTAAGCCGTGTTCATAGTAACTTCACGTTTTATCTCAATTCGCTTAAGAAGTGCTTATCCGACAAACCGCTCGCTATTCTGTTAGACGAAATCCACATCGACGAAAAGCTCAATTTCATTGAAGAACCGGTTGAGATTATGGACCGCGAAGTTAAATGTTTGAAGCAAAGTCGCATTCCAATAGTAAAGTTCCATTGGAATTCGAGAAGAGTTCCCGAGTATACCTGGGAACGCAAAGACCAAATGCAAAAGAAGTACCCTCATCTCTTCGTTAACCCTGTATCCGCGTCTCAAGCTACTTCCTAATCTTTGAGGATAAAGCTCTTTTAACGGAGAAAGGATGTCACACCCCGTAAATTGCCGGTTAGTATTCCGACCCATTTCGGTCATCTACTTTTAAATTTTATACATTACGTTTAAATCTGACAGTTTACCGGGAAGCTAAACTGCATAAAAACTGAAAAACGTCATCGGACGCGTTCCGACATCGGTCATTATTTTATTTAGACTTAATATGAGATATTTTAGCTTTCCCAAGTGTTTTGTGATTTTTAATCACTTTCGATATTAATTTTAGGGTTTTATCCTTTAAATTGCGTTTTTCGCGTTTTTGACCAAACGGAACCCCGAAAACTCGAAATCTTTTCGTGTAAACTCAAGTTATCAATAATCTTATACCCTAAGTCCAAAAATTTCGTTCACCTCTTTGTCTTGGCCAAGTTGGACGCCTAAAACCACAACAATGTCACCATACACTTGAATTAAATCATTTAAGCTCCACTAACTCAAAAATTTGAATTTTTGGCATGCATGTGAAGGAAAATGACATGTTTGTTGCCTAGTAACTTGCATGCATGCCATCTCTAACATGTCACATGCAAACTAAGACCCTTGACTTCATTTGACCAAGCCATAATCTAAACTTGGAGCCAAAATTGGCTTGGACTCTTTTTTCCTCCTCCTTGTGGCTAGTTCGGTCAAACCCAAGACCATACACACCTTTGGTGTGTGTTGGTCACATATGGGCACCCATGAACCATAAAACCCTAGCTTTTGGCCTATATATACCAACATATAACACAACTTAGGGTATTAATTTTATTTCAAAGCCACTAATAATTTTCTTTCTTCCTCCCCTTGCTCCCTAACCCACGGCCAAC
>BQNB010188271.1:1533-11965 GCA_026074375.1 Tanacetum coccineum | reverse complement strand
CGTTAACTAATTAAAGACCGAAGCTCCATTGTAGAGTGACCGAGCTTCCTTGTTCGACTCAATAAATTGAGGCTAACATCATGATAAAAGTTGAGACATGTCTTCTTAGGTGGCTAACAATGTTACATACACCAAATGTAGACAAAGGTTCAAGACAGAAGACAAGGATAGAAAGGTAAAACCGAAATCACTAAAAATTCATATAAACCTATACTTCCAAAAACAAATTCTAGGACATAAAAAGAATACTTAAATATCATAAAAACAATGTAAAGAAAAACAAAAGAAAACAAAAGTATACTCCTAAGAATTATTATTTAACAAGCTAAAACGTGGAGGAACTAAACCATTTACATCAGATGCCTTAGATTTTCTCCAAGACCAATCAACTGATGAGACCAAAACAGTCGATAAGTGCCTAGATATTAACACATCATCAGTTGCACGTTCTGGTAAATCAAGCTGTGAAGATAAGCATACTCAAAGAAACTTAAGCCTGTTCACTATAAAAATCATCCAAGGCACTGTTCCTTGTTCATAACAGCTGTATATAAGCAAGATCAATACATCAAACCAAGTTAACCAAAAAATGTGAGGTTTCAGACTCACAAGTAAGGAATCACACTGAATCCATGCTTAGGATTTCTCTTACACTCAAAGGCATAGGAGCTCTTTTGAACAACCGTCTATTACGGCTGCCTAACTTCCTAAGAAGTTGTAATGCTTTACCACCCCATGGGTATGGTGCAGGCCTTAAATGAGACCATAATGCTAAAATCACTTTAGACATCACATTTGCCATACTTAGTTCTAGAAATCTGGATTTAAGTTGTCAATCCAAAACCCAAGTGTTCTTAATCCTAAGCTTACTAACTCGTAACTCCCATTAAGACACATAACAAGATGCTTCATCAATCGAGGAAGGTGATCAGGCAACAATGAACATAACCGTGTTGGCTAGAGCACGAAACATTGTTCTAAGCAGTTGTCAATAACCAAGTGGTCTCTCAACTTCACTAGCATTCTTCATGCATCAAGCAGGGTTGTAGTGTGGGAATTAAATCTCTTAAAAGAAGCTCAAATTTTCCACCACCTAGAGCACGAAACCTTTTCTAAGCATTTTTCACTATCCAAGTGGGTCCTCAACTTCACTAGCATTCTTCATGCAAGCTTTTACTAAACTTTTCATGGGTGAAGAAAAATATCTCCGATAATTTCACATGTGAAGATGCTTTTACTAAACTTTTCACCGGTGAAGAAAAATATCTCCTATATTTTCACATGTGAAGATGCTTTTACTAAACTTTTCATGGGTGAAGAAAAATATCTCCTATATTTTCACGCGCGAAGATGCTTTTACTAAACTTTTCACGCGCGAAGATACTCTTGATAAACTTAATATCTCATATATTCTACTTTACGCAAACTGATTAAGTCTCTTATAACAATCAAGACCTAATTCCTAATCTATAATTTCACATCTGACATAATAAGTTCAAATACATAATAAGGAAATTAAAGACACATTCATCTAGATATATATTCACATCCCAATAAAAGCTATACATTTCATCAAACACGTGATGTGCATTAACAAACCACCATCAAAGGTACATTCACACATTCATCTAAATCTATATTCACATCTAAAGAAAAACTATACATTTCACCAAACATCTTACTGATAAGAGCACACATTAATCTTCATAAGGATATATAGATGTGTCTTACTGATAAAAACGATAATATTCTAAAAATTAACATCGAATACAAACATCTGATTGATAAGAGTGTTAGATGTTAACCTTCATACGGATCAATTTTGACCTAATAACCTTCAAATTGAAACAGTGGATGCCGATCAATTTTGACATAATAACCTTTTTTTAGAGCATGATCGGGCACATTTCGAAGGTGCTTCAATGGCGGATAACCACCTGAGATTAGGTGTGTTCGTGTGTGTTTAATCAGATGAGAGAGGGAGAGAAAAGTCGAGTTAGTTTGGGGTGGTATGTAACAAATGAGGAATTTCAAAGAGACCCCTATGGTTTTTTAGTGTGAAATTACAAAAAGGACCCTCCGCTTTTTTTAAGTGTAAACTTAGTATAAAATTTAATCTAATCTAAGCCATTAGATCTAAAAAAGAAGAGGTTAATGGAGGGCTAGGATCCCTTCTTTCCTTCTCATAAAAATTAGACTTCTTAAATGAACGTTTGTCAGACTTGGATATATTAATTATGTATTAGTATTATCTTTAAGGTTTCTATTTATGGTTTATTATTATATGCATTTTGTTTTAGATAATTTGTGACATACTAAAAAAAACAAACATATTCCACATCAATGCTAAGTATATGACTGATATCATAGTTTAACATCATCAGACAACATACAATAATACAATTATCCACACAAAAATAATACTCCACACCATTAAACATGACAACTGTTAATACCATTGCTTCAAAAATAAAATCTTACTCGCTCTTGAGCTATTGCATTAAACTTCTGAAGCAAAAAGGCTTTCGGATCCATTTGACCAGGAGGCTTTCCTATGCCTGCACAGAGCAAGTACAATAGCGATCAATTACAAAAAAACATGCATCCAACAAAGTAGAAGTTTTACAAACAAAAATATATACCAATTCTTAACCTTGCAAATTCCCGATTCCCACGGAAATGATAGATCACACTCTTCATCCTGACAACATAAACAACAATCCTTAGTTACGATTTACAAACAAATATCTCTATTTTGCTTTAACCTATTTCGTATTGATTTGCAACAAATATTAAAGTGTGGTGGAAAGGAACAACATAGATCATGAATTCTTGATATTGCATTCAAGAGTTCATATTATGCATACCCATTATGGCTCCCATGGACTCCCTTTGGCTGAATCCAAAGAACCCCACTTGGTAAATCCATATCATCATGAAACTACAGCCACAGAAAGCAAAAGAATTAGGACAACACCCGGGAGTAAGCGTAATAGGTCGCTTTGGGTTATGTTAGATCTATAACGGGTCAAACAGACAAAACGTATCTAAAAACGAAACGGGTTGAATCATAAATGACACACTAACTATTAAAGTTCAAATTAACTTCGGACAAGAACTATTTTGGGCCGAACCAACCCAACCCATATTGGCTCTTTTGCCGGCCACCCTGACCCAACCATTTTGCCACGTCTACCCAAAATATACAAGTGTCAACATTTTTAAGACGAATCATGTACAAGTAATATAAGAGATCATACCACCACCACTCGATTTAAGGGGAGAATAGGCAGCAAGTGGACCACTCTGCAGTTAAAAAAAACAACGCCTTTTAGGTATCAAAGCTAAAACAATAAGCTTGTCATGTTATATCGATAAGCCTAATTAATAAACTTACTGATTCACCACTTAAATTCATATATGTCTGAGACTTTGCTAGTAGAACAGGAACACCATCGACAATACCTGTTATGCCAACCCAAATATTAAAACCGGTATAACATCATAGCTTGTGAATGTAAAATATATTAGAAAATGAGAGAAGCTGACAAGCCTTTTCCGAAAATGGCTTTACAAAACACTGTATCCATAGCAATCCCTTCTGTCTCCGCAAAAGTATCAATCATGTTAAAACCGGCCTGATTTCACAAAATGTAATTAAATGGATGATAATATAAAGCATATAAGTCTTAGTTGAGAGTTATGAGTTGTGATGGGTTAACTTAGGAACATACATTGTGTCTTGTTCCTTTAAACTTATCCCCGGGATTACCCAAGCCGAAACAACCATGGCTTTGGTGATTAAATCGATGTACAGAAGCCACGATTTGTACTAAAAAGCTTCCTTAGCATCTCTCAGTCACTCTTTTGCTACAGCTGCATATTTTTAAATGTAAATAGTTTGGGATTGCTTATTCCAGCTGCTTATAGCAACATGCTTACTTATAAGAGCTTATTTACAATTCAAAAGTATCCCATATTCTCGTTTCATCATTTACCGACAAGGGGTGTTTGGGATTTGCTTATTAGGGTAGTTTATCTGTTCATTAATTTATAGAATAAGCAGTTTGGAATAAGCAACAATGGGGGTGTCTGGGATTTGCTTATTTCAAACTGCTTACTTTAAAAAGATACTCAAAACCGCTTATTTGCTAAAGAAACAATCAGACAAACACTTAAATTTGCAAAACCCATTAATCCCACATTTCATGTAATTAAATCGGCAAAATCTCAATGTGAAAATAAAATTTCCTTTTTGGGGATTGGACTATCGGAACCAACAATAAGATCATTAATCCAAAAAAATATGATGATCTCACTTCATATTGACCTGCTTCAGTGTGAGAAAACTCTTATGAGCAGGTGTAGGTAGATTCTTCAGATTGGGTATTTTTGACATACCTATCGATTAGATCAAGGAGTGTTGGGTTGGTGAATTCCTAACTTCTTGTACATGCTACATGACATTTTCAATTGCATACTTTTCGGGGTAAACTATTTCTTCAATAAGTCAACCAACAGCTTTGCTGCCTGAGTTTGCAACCTGCATAGCAAGTGAATTAAAACTCATTACACATGATTAATGGTAATAATTTTATCCTATTTACATACTTATATCATACATATCAAAAGTATAAAATCCCGATAATTGACAGAAATATAAAATGGTTATATTGTGAAGAAAAGTAGCTCTAAGTGTATAAAATCATCATCTTAATGTAGATTATAGGGTTTAATTTTAAAATAAAGTAAAGGTGAGGTAAACCTGATTGAAAAGGCCCATTTAAAATAAGTCTTGTTAATCATAAGTTTTGTTGATTTATCAGTAACGATTTCATTATGTTTCAGTCCAAAAAATCGAGTGAGCAGGGTTATGTATTTTGTGTTTATTACTAACCTTTCAAGCATTTGTTACCGAGTGAAAAGAGAAGTTATAACTTATTAAACATGTAGATACTTGATTTAGTTAAGCGTTACCGGTTTGGCTAAATAAATTGGCTTCTTCAGTCTATCTATCTACGGTAACAGCTCACAATGCTTTGAGTCCTCGTCGCCACTCGTCCTATTAGGCATTACATGTTTTCCTTTGCAAGGCTAAAGATCCCTGCTTTTCCGCTTGCATTTACCTGGAGATCAAGAAGTCGAGTGAATATGGAAGGCCTCTTATAAGTAGGCAATAAAACTTAGTTTTTATGTGTTCAAGAAAGAAACCTGGCCATTGATGAAATATTCATTTTTGTCAGCAAATACATGCCGGGCCATAATACTCTCTAAGGTGGACCTAGATCAGAAGATATTCCGAAATAAACAGTAAACACTATGAAGTAGCAGATTTAAAAAGCTAAACTTGATAATGATATGGTATAAACTGAAAGGGCTGAATATACAATTTATAATTTACAGCTTTATGGCTCACCATATCTTTGAAGTTGTGGCTTTAGAGAATATACCAACTTTCTCATACCTTTATGGCTCAATATATTGTTGGATAAATAATAACACAAATCAGAAAATGACATACAGTAAATTGAGCATGTATAAGAAACTTTAACATAAAATTATAGTTCGGGTAGACTTATAAAACCTATAATTTAAAGACTCGAGCTTGATTTCACATGTTAAACCCTATGGTACTGGTTTAGACCAACATTATACATGTGCGTAGTACACTACACTAATCAAGATCGATACTAAGTTAGGTAGAGCTTAAGCACTTTTAGGCTAAAAAAAGACGCAATTGTATTTGACAAATGAGATACACTAAGTTACCATTTTGAGATGTTTCCTAAACTGTATTACATGTTTATTTTTTCTAGTTAATGTGAAGTTTCAGGATTTGCTTGTAAAGAGAAGTCTACGATCAAAGTTGCAAGACACTGATCTTTTATTTCATGTTTCATAATCAGAATGTCCATATAAACTCAATTGCTTAGAAAATGTGGACTGATGTTCCTATAACTTCTGTTGCTCACATTTCAGTAAAATCCGTTTTGGCTAGTCCATATCACAATCAAATTGCTCGAGTTAAGAAGAGATTTATGCATAAACTTTAATTTTTTAGATATCAAACACTAACCTTTAGAGTCTTATCCAAAGTGCGCCTTGATTGCAAAGGTTGCTACATAAACATGAAATAAATCAACAGATCAAACGAGAGTATAGAAGTTATTCATGAAAAAGCTCAAGCCCAATTCTGCCAACCCTATGAGATCCAAGATCAGGCTGTATATAAGCGGGTTTCATCCTAGACAAAAATATCAGCTAAAGCGGAAATATGGTTCATTTAATTACAAATAGTCAACTATCATGCAAAACAAGTATCGAGAAATCTACCTTAATAGGCTGAGTGAACTTTCTTGCTGCAAATATTATGAATATCGTGAAGAGTGCCCCCACACGCCAAGCAGACTGACTTTTACTCCATCGTTCACCAAAGCACTCTGGTCAAGAAAAGAAAAAAGTACAACATAAGTGATTTAATGAATTGCATGTTGGTTAACTTTTGAACCGAAAGCTAAACTATATTTTACATTTTTACTCGATTGGTCCATTACAGATACAGGTTAGTTAAAGTTACCACCTCTACTCCTGATTAAAGTCGGAAATAAGAACTAACCTCGTAAAATCCATTACTAAAAGGGTATCTAAAAAAGATATCAAGTTAATATTTTATTTGACCCTTTATAATTATTGTATCTTTAATGTACATGTAAATAATTTGAAGAGTCTGAATACAATTTTAGAGAATAAATAAACCAACCAAAACATAAAAAAGGGATTGTGGAACACATGGAAAGTCATGATTCCATAACAGCATAAAGGCAACACAAACGTAAAAGGTCCACCTAAAACTTACAGTACAAATTTACAAAGCTCTGATGATTGGGGAAAGTCACAAAGTAGACTATTTAACTGACATGTACCTTGGTTTGCAGGTGAGCATGCTCAAGCCCAAGGTACCTTTGTGATTTACCTGCACAACTATAGAAAACAATGGGCTATTTACTTGCACAACTACTGTATGTATGTATGTATGTAAAATTAGCATCGCCAACATGTACCTTGGTTTGCAGGTGAGCATGCTCTGGCAGATTGAGCTTGAGCACATTCAAGAGGAAAGTCGTTTCCTCCCTTACCAAGTTTTCACGACAATGTTCCTTTTAGTGGGTACATTTAGCTATTAAAGAAAGCTCTAAACACCTAAAATTTGTGTTAAACAATGCCAAACTTGACTATTTAATCTTAAAAAATCAGCTCCAAACACCCTTGATTCCAGCTATAAAGACAGTCCCAAATGCTATTTAAAAAGTAAATGCATCTTCAAAAACAATCCCAAACATTATTGAATTCAGCACTTGTAAAAGTAAAAAAAACACATGAATACCTTATATCACTTGGTGAAAATTGAAAGAGAATAAATCACATGCGCCGATAAACTCAAACATCAAAGTTGGAGTATTTCATAGTTTCAACAAAGAAATGATTTTAAAACTAAAAAAGGTGGTGAAACTTGAAAGTTCTTGTAAACTATAAAGAATAGTAAACGCACACTTATATGCAAGAGATCATAGATGATACTGCAACATCAGCTCCATTTTTAACGGTTGGAAAATTGTACATTGCTACCTGCAAAGAAATTTTCATTATTCGCTTGAACAAATACAAAGAGTCGAGTAACTTCATAAGAAGAACTTACGATTGAATGTTCTGAAATCTTTTGCAGGCGAGGTGTAACTTATGTAATAACGAATAGGGAACATGGGGTACCTTCACTATCAATCATTAGTTGAGTAAGGTTATAACTGAGAAAATTAATTTATGATAAGTGCAAATCAGTAATCGTATTAATCTTGTTTTTATATACATATTATATAGGATTTAAAATGGTTGTGATGTTGAACTACTTTCTCCGATATGTGGCATGATTGGATACCTTTTAGTATATGTTTATAAGAAAGATAATTAAACAAAGAAATTAAGGTAAAAAAGTAGCATGCCATGTAATAATCTAGTCTACCTTATCAATATATTAAACGACATCACTTGCTACTTAAACTAATTCGTTAAGTTTACATATATAACATTTAAATTTCTCTAGATGATCATGCTAATAAAATATTTAGATACGATTTCATAATCATGTAGTTGTCACGAAATCCTAATCATTTGTAAGACAGGCCTTTTGAATAGCTGCAAAAAGTATGACAATATACCAGATGACGCATTCACAACTTATTTCACTCGCATATATCCATATAAGCCGTTCAAAAATAACTACCCCATAAACTCTTAAAACTCATAAATATCCATATAAGCCGTTCAAAAATAACTACCCCATAAACTTTTTATAGTTATTAAATGTTGAGAGTTTAGCATTGGTTATTATAACTGCTTAGTTGTTAACCTTACTGTATAAGAAGTTCCAGACAAAGAATTCCACATTATTAATCCAAAAACAACTTATTTCACATGCAAACAATCCCATACCTTCATTTCCAATAGCCATTTCCAATCATTGCGCAATTCGAAATCATATAAAGCTGTAAAGAATAAGTGATCTTTAGTTAGAGCTTTTATCTTCATTCAGGCATTCAATCAAACACTTAGTATGCATATCTACTAACTAAAAAATGAGTTAGCATAATCATGTATAAGTTTTGTAAACTAAATATTTCAATCCATAATCCCCAAAAGAAAACAAAACTAAATCCATTTTATAACTTATCGTAATTCAAAACAATGAAGATTTACCTGACTGAATCGAAGATTTAGATACGTGAATATGAAATCAAATGATTATTTGATTTATATTCAAATAATTGTTAGATAGCCATGGTTATGAATTGAAATTTGGATTTTATTTGATAATTTTTGCCATTTTAGATTGGGGATTTTTGTTTTTTGGGTTTTTAGGTTATGGCTTCAAAGATGAATGATTATAGTTATGGCTTCAAGAACTGGATAAAAGTTATGGATTCAACGATCTAGGTTAGTAGTTGATTGAAAGATAGATGGTGGCTTAAAGAGCGGCATGGTTTTTCTTGTGACAATTAAATGCTGGAAAGAGATAAAAGTTGTGAGCATTATTGAGGGATTATCCAGGTGTTGTTTTTTTAGAATTTTGAGCCAAGATGATTGTTTAAAAAACCTTCTTTAATTTAGTATATATTACTATTATATATAATTATTATATATATAAGTATATATATTTATATATATATTTATGAATAAAGATCAAATTAAAAAGACAAATATTCGTTGAGAATAAGATTAAAAAGATTTATTTTTTTAAAAAAGTTCTTCAAAAATACTGTACAAAATTCCACAAGATCGTTGTTATATTGGTGCGTGAAAAAGTTGTTAAAGGAAGTTTTTTTTTCTAAAGGGGATAGTTTTGCCGAAATTTTTTATTAAAAAAAAGTTTTTGTGCATTAAAATCGGTTTTTTGTGCATAAAATTCGTTTTTTGTACCCAACTTCTCATTGACTTTTTGCAATCAAAATTTTATTGCGCATCAAAACTATACAAGTCGAAAAAATTTGGTGCTATCAAAAATTTTTTTGTGCGTTCAAAATTTTCTTTGTTTGCGCATTAAAAAAAACGATATAAAAACGCAAAATTAGAAAAACTTCTTTTACAAAAGTTTTTATGCACCATCTTACCTGATTTATGGAATTTTTTTTTGAATTTTCGAGAACTTTTTTAAAAAAAGTTTTCTTTTTATCCTTCTCACGAATATTTGTCTTTTTATTTTAACCTTCCTCTATATATATATATATATATATATATATATATATATATATATATATATATATATATATATATATATATATATATGATTAAGGATAATGATCAGAATAAAAAAGACAAATATTCGTGAGAAGGATAAAAAGGAAATTTTTTTTAAAAAAATTCTGAAAAAATTCCACAAGATCGTGTATGTTGGTGCATGAAAAAGTTGTGAAGGAAGTTTTTTTAAAAGTGAATATTTTTGCCGAAAAAAATTATGAAAAAAACGTTTGTGCATTAAATCGTTTTTTTGTGCATCAAAAATTCGTTTTTGTACCCAACTTCTTTTGACTTTTTGCATCAAAATTTTATTGCGCATCAAACTATAACAAGTTAAAAATTTTGTGCATCAAAATATTTTTTGTGCATCAAAATTTCTTTTTTTGTCTATTAAAAAAACGTATAAAAACTCAAAATTAGAAAAACTTCTTTTACAAAAGTTTTATGCACCAACATACCTGATTTAATAGAACTTTTCGAGAACTTTTTTTAAAAAAGTTTTCTTTTTATTATTCTCACGAATATTTATCTTTTTATTTTAACCTTCCTCTCTATATATATATATATATATACATATATAGAGTTGGGGTAAAATAAAAAAAATTATAATAAAAAGGGTAAGAAGTCACCACATCTTGCCACG